>JBAMBQ010004536.1:0-137110 GCA_037044495.1 Stegana nigrithorax | reverse complement strand
AATCTTCATGTTCGAAAATTAGCAGGATACGACGGGATTGATGCTGCCTCAATAAAAAGTCTACCAGTAAGTTGCCTGCTATTCCAAAAGCAAGTCTTCAAGGTTTCCTTCAAAATTGGTCACTTTCCCGACCAATGGAAATGCGCAGAGATCATTCTCATCCCAAAACAAAGCAAACCCGAACACGAACTTACATCTTATCGCCTTATCAGTTCGAAAGAATATTTCTCAGTAGAGTGCTGCCTTTCCTGGAAAACAACATCCTTCCTGATCATCAATTTGGATTTCGACGCAAGCATGGCACCCCGGAACAGGTTCACCGACTACTCAATAAAATACTCAAGGCAGAAATATACTCAATATTAAAAGCAGAAGCTTTTATGTGCGATACGAAGATACCCACTCCACTGTCAACCGAATTTATTCGGGAGTTCCTCAAGAAAGTGCACCTTTTCTCTGCACACTTTACACCGCAGATATGCCTGATTCTACCGATGACAAAGTGACAATTGCCACCTACGCCGACGATACAGCCGTACTTGCTACAGCCTCCACTGCAAGTTTGGCAACTCTCCTTCTACAAAACCAGCTCAACCTAATACAAAACTGGATGATAAAGTGGAACATCGTAGTTAACACTGAAATGTCCATACATACACTGTTCATATTATGTCGCAACTGCGAAAGCCAAGTTCGTTTCAACGACACGACAATTTCAAAATCAAACTAAGTTTAGATAACAAACTAATTGGGGAAATCCGCAGAACAACGCAACACAGGGCGAAGCTCAGAAAAAACCAAGCACATTAGAGCGTTTATCTGGGCAAAGAAGCCAACGAATCAATAATGTTTCCCAACAAGCCTCTAACCAAGAGGAACAAAAATATGCAAACTCAGCCGAAGCCGTAGTTGTTGGCTTCGACCGGTGACAATGATCAATTGAATTTTTTAGGCACTTGACTGGCAGAGCATTAAAAATTTTAATCGACACTGGTGCGGAAAAAAATTACGTTATGCCCATAAAGGAGCAACACCTGTCGACACCCCATTTACTGTAAATTCTATTCATGGATCCAGTAAAATCAAAAGTGGCTCATTGAAAATTTTTGGAAAAGTCGCCCCGTTTTTCATTTTAGACACCCTCGACAATTTAGGCTTTGATCTGCTAACGCAGGCAGGTGTTACTCTGAATCTAAGCGATAATAATATCACTTACGGCATCAAGTCAAAAACAGCACCACTACTGCGACAACGTGAACTTCACACGTGTCGATGATATAATAGTCCCTGATATTGTAAGGGACAAATTCAAAAAAATTATATTGAAGAGGATAAAGGCGTATTCGACCTCTAGCTAGGCACTACTCTTTAAAACGTCAATCATTGGAGCAATTCGCACAGGACAATGAGCCAGTATATTCAAAGATGTATATATAGATGTATCAAGATCTGCATACAACAGCCAAGCATGGGTTGTTGATAAAAAAGGCCTAGACGCCAGCGGCAATAAGAACAAACGTCTTGTCATTGAATTTAGGAAGTTAAACGAGCGGACTTTTGCCAACCGCTACCCGATGCCAAGTATTCCAATGATTCTAGCGAATCTAGGAAAGGCAACATTTTTCACTTCGCTAGATTTCAAATCCGGTTATCACCAGATTTATTTGGCGGAAAAAGATCATGAGAAAACTTCATTCTCAGTGAACGGCGGAAATTATGAATTCTGTCGTGTGCCCACTCCATAGTTGCTCAAATGGGCAGGTGGAGCGATTTCACAGCACATCAATAGAGATAGCTAGGTGTCTCAAAATTGACAAACAAATTAGCGATACAGTTCAAGCAATAGCTCGATCAGCAATAGAATATATTAAAACCATACATTCAGTCACAGGACAACTAACAAATTCCGATAAATTATCAAAGACAAAATAATAAAAGCCCAACAAGACCAGCTTACTAGATGTAACCCAGATAGGCAGAACAGGGTGTTCGACGTAGGTGAAAAAGTGTACCTTAAAAATAACAAAGCGTTAGGAAATAAGTAATCGCCGTTATGTTCTAAGGGGAACATACAAGCAGACCTAGGAACGTCTGTGCATATTAAGAGGAGGGTGGTCCATAAGGCCAATCTGAAATTATTGCAAACTTATCGTACCCATTACACCTAATCATACAATTACTACAGATCTGGCTATATTGTTCCTGCAGGTTTGTCATAATGATCTTCATACTCCTATCCGCAACGAATGAGCGAATCACCGACTCCTCTCATGCGAACTATATTCCCGTATTAGATGTTATGTATTATGTGAGACATTCGACAAATTTGACCGATTTTATGAGCATCATAGACGATACTGTTAATATGTCTGAATTGTTTTCCAACTCGCATATGCGAAAACTTTTAGAGGTAGATATGTTGTATATCCAAAATTTATTATCCGTGTTAATGATACATCATAGAATAGCCAGAAGCTTAGATTTTTTGGGAACGGCATTAAAAGTTGTGGCAGGTACTCCTAACGCGGCGGACTTTGGAAGAACCAAAATAACGGAAGCCCAGCTTGTAGAGTCAAACAATAAACAGGTAGTAATTAACACAGAAACGCAGAAACAGATCAATCTACTCACCGATATAATAAATAAAATACTTATAAAACAAAAAAAAAAGGGTAATTTAGTAGATATCGCGCATCTGTATGAAACGCTGCTAGCGAGGAACAAAATGTTAATTACAAAATTACAAAACCTAACACTAACTGTTACGCTCGCAAAGTCCAATATAATAAATCCCGTAATTTTTTTTTAAGTGGACTCGATCACACTGGTGGATGAGAGCATAATCATCGTCATCGAACGCATAACTATAATAAACGATACTACATATTTGAACCACTACAAATTTGTAAGCAAGGTCCCAGACATCGCAACTTCGCCCCTGCTGAAAATCACAGGACACGATCATGTGCTAAGTTTACCATTGCTTCAACAAATGAATGAGCACAACCTGAATATCATCCAGAACTCAAGAACGAATTCACACCTAGTGGGTCTCCCAAACTCTGGTTCGCAATTGGAGTGGCAGTCAGCCTCACATTTTGTGGCTTCATCCTCGTATATCAATGCTGGAGCCGGAGAAGCTCGTCTATCAATATACAAAAGATCATCGAGTTAAGCATCACCGAGGACGACAAAGATCTTAAAAGAGGAACAGTTAACAAACAACCCTCGCACGAATCTACAACCCGTGCGCCCGAAATGCTGACGGATCAAATTACCCACACATCGTTCTAAGAACGAACGGTTTGGATCAACAGCCAGACATTTACTCATGGCATGATCCAAATAAACTCCACTTATATCTTTAGCTTTAAGTTCTTATTCATTCTTTGGAGTTAAGTTAATTTTAGTTTTGTATTCGACGTTGTAAACACAACTCTGTTGAACACTGCACCAATATGAACAAGCCTCCTAATATATGGATGAAATTTGCCATCAAAACACTAGAGAAAGTTGACCACAAAACTGCAACCAACATTTACAAAAACGACATCATATGCAAACATCACCAAAAGCAAGTGTCTACAAAGCCAACCGCCCAACCAATCAAACACACATCAGATCGTCAAGTTATCAACTATATTGAAATTTATAATAATACAAACCACGATAGATTAGAAATCCCAACCCCATCAACATCTAAACCCTCGGTAGAGCAAATATCAGCTACCAAAGATAAAATCCTACCAATAAACACCTTAAACAAAATAAAAATAAAAATGCTAACAAGCCAACTCCCAAATACCGCAAAAAAACTGAAAACAATAGACCTAACTTCTCAAGAACCCACCTCACCTCTTAGAATTTGGTGTCTTTGGTGGAGATAGTCTTTGTTATTATTTATTATTTTTTTTAATAATGACTTTTTTTTAATAAAAGACACCAAACTCCGTATTATTAACCCTTACAACTACATCCTTAACAATTATAACCATCAAAACTACAAACCCTGCCCCATCATCCCTATACATAAACTCAACCCAGATCACCTCATACAGAGCAATGTCTGTCCAAACTTCTGGACTAAATAGTTTAACAAACAGACAAAACGACTCTGGTAATTTTCAGCATCGCTGAAACTATTTTGTAGTCAACAAGTGAGCTTCAAAAAAGGGAAATTGGTTAACGACAGTTTAATTTATTTAAACTACCATACAACCAAAGCCCTTTCTGCAAAACTTCATGTCTCAAGTCAATCATAAGACACTCAATCTATTCCAATCCATAAAAAACCCCAATCCAACCGAACTACTAAAAGACCCAACGTCGTCAACGTTGGTTGAGCGAAAGAGCTTTATTGCAAAAACTATAGATTTCGACGAATTGAATTTCAAGGTTCAAAGTGAAATAGCTGGAAATTTTGCATAGTATTGATAAAAAAAAACAGACAAGCAAGCCAGAGTACGGATCGGAAAGAAAAAGAAAAAAAGAAGCACCAGTAAATTGGTAGCTAGATGTGCCAGCGCTGCACTTAGTTATATCGGAACAAAGTCTATGTCTAAATTTTAATGTAATAAAGGACAGCAAAGGTGCAAGGCAGCTATTTTTTAATTTTGATGTCTTTTAATTTTTATATTAAAATTTCTCCTGTTGCGCTTAATCGTGTGTGTCTTATGCACGAACCGAATGTAATCGAATTTAATGTAATTCTTAATTGCATAAAAATAAATTTAAAAATTAAAAAAAAAATAAATAAATATCTATACATATACAAAATAATTGTTAAGCCTGTTTAAAAAAGACTGTAAAACCAAAACTAAATGACACAGCTGGCCCAAAATTTGACAATAGTCATTAGACAGTATTAACAGATGGCAGTCGACCGGAGCAGTGTTGCATTTGAAGTTTCTAAACAGGAAATTCAAAAAGTCATTAACTTATCAAACTGTCCCCGTATTATATTTTTCTTCACTTCACTCAAACACTCTATTCACAAATTTCAAAAATTTCCTGTAACCCAAACTGAAATTGCTTTAACAACAACTTACTTACTCTAAGATTATAAATTGTATTTATTTAAGCAGAACCTCGTAGTAGCTACAGCTTTTTTACATTTATTTAACATTAATTATAAACTGGAAGTAAATAATTGAACTAGTTTAAGTTATTTAAATTTTTTTTCTTTGCTTTCAATACATGCTATCTCATGCAAATGTATTAAGGTGACGAGCATATACTTTCGAAAGAAAACAAGGATACATCGTTTTACAGTATAATAAAAAAAAATTAAGACCGTTAAAGAAAAACCACAATTGTTTTAAATATAGGTCCCCCCACCAATATAGAGCTTTTGAAAAATTAAATTTTTCTTATCGCTCAATTCCGAAAAAAATAAAAATTACAAAGATTTTTTTAAACCATGCTTAAAACCAAGTCTATTTAACAGTTAAAACCGGAATTAGATTAGGGAAACAGATAATTTGAAGCAATACATACCACAATTTTTCTGCAAGACTTCAGAGTTCCTTAATTAGAAATTGTCAAATTTGTTCAAAACTAATTTGTAAATGGTTTGCTGCTTATTTTAGTAATGAAGGAAAAATTGGACAAATCTATAACATATTTTTTTGCAAAACAACAACAAAAAATCATAACAAAAATAACAATGACAAAAAATCCATGAATTCATTCATATCATCGACAATAGTTTGGATGAATTTTACTTCTATTTAAAGGTACTGGCCCCTAAAATTACTAAGTACTATTTACCAACAATGTAATTATATTCTTTTTCCATTTTCTGTTGAAATTATCATAATACCCAATACCTGCAGAAAAAATTTTGTATTGCGCGAAGTCACAGCATTGACAATGTGTAATAACGCCACCCAGGCATAAATATGTATTTAAAACATTTTCGGCTTTGACATTAGGTTTGATATGTCCAATGGCAAGACAGATCATGAACAAACGGATAACTTTTTTTACAGCAATTATTACGACATTGTTAATGATGATCATTAACCAAAAGAATTATGCCATCGTTAAATAGCGTTAAAATGTTTCTAACCTTACTTGCATACAAATAGAAAGTTAAAATAATTAATAAATGTACATTCAATAATTATCCTATTTAAAATACTTAAAAGCAACATTTATACGCTTAGTTTTTTCCCCGGTATACGCCAATCTTAAGCAGCAACTGCTACTCTAAAACCTAAAGTTTAAAAGTAGGCTTAGCATTGAAAAAATCACAATTAAACAAATATGAAAGCATAAAATTAACAAATAACTTTGTTGATAAGCACTTACGCGGCTTACAGCTCGACGGCTGTTTTTATTGTTGTTGGTTCGTAAGCTGCAGCAAATTGTTTATGCGCGCCTTAAGTGGCGAAATGTCGATTTTCTTGAAACGTGGCAAGGAAGCGAACTTCTTGACTCCGTTTAACTACAATTCCATAGAGTTAACAGACGATTGCGTCAAAACATTTGCAGCGCTACTTGTACTGCTGTCATCTGATGATATCAAATGCTTACATGGAGATCCCTTGACAGTCAACCCTGCCTTCGCAGCATCATCTTTAGTAGGACTGCTGCCGTACTTGGCCAATGTAGTGTATTTCTGCAGTAAGAGGGATGCACTCTCCGCAGCGTAATAAGAATACTGGTAATCATCTTTTCTCGTTTCACAACGTGCGAGTCGTAATTACTCTGCATAAACTCCGGTAGATCATGTATCAAAGTTAATGTCACCGAGAAAACAAAATTTTGTCTGGATTGCTTTTTGGGTTCATCGGCATTGAGCACCTTCAGCACGCTACGCAATTCTTTGAAGTGTTCTTCTCGACCATACGATCAGTTTCGTCAATAACCAAAAAGCTAATATTATCCAACTTGCTTAGATGTTTATTGCCTTGCCCATACAACTCCCAGAAGCGTTCAGGTGTTGCATCAACAATCTCTGGACAGTTGCTTAAGAAGCATTCCTGCTTGACCACTGCACACCAAAGTTAGCTACTACTTTAATGTCCGTGTACTTGCCCGCTGCGACAAGATAATCGCGTACCTGCAATCTTTTTTCCTATAGATTGTTCAGCAGTCTTAAAGATTAAAAATATTAAAGTTGGAGTATACTGACTTATTCACCTTATGTAGCTTATAAGCAACCAGGACCACGGTTCAGTGTGCTGTGTTCTAGGATCAACTGCCAACGACAAGTGCAAAGTATATAAAGCCATTGCATCGATTCCAAAAAGACTGTACGAACTGTTTAGTTCGAGACGTGGCCAGGATTAGCGTGATTCCCGGGATATTGTGAAACAAACTGACACCCACCCCTTGGTTTACTTATCTTCCAACGTGGTGAGGTGCTACGCTGGAAATTTATTCGCATCGTGTGACCGCTTAATTTTTTTCCTAGCAACTGGCCCAGGTATAAAATTTAAAACCATGTGCGCGTGCATTATGAATTTGCTAAATTTGGTCCGTTTTATTTTGTGCAAAATGAATTCTGTTCGGTTAAGTTTCTTTCAGCACATGCGTGCGAGCGCAACAAGCTTACAATTTCTTTAATATTCAGGCCTAAACATTGCGGTGCCGTACATTATTGCAAAGCAAATATTTGTATAGAATACTAAATAACTGTTTTTTCCTAGAGGCTGCTCAGCGATACGTTTTTTCGCCGCACTAATACCTAAATAATTGAAAATAATTTACAAGAATGCCAAGTCGTGCATTGAAAAGCACAATTTACCGCTATAATTTTCACTAGTCATTGAATTCTGCTACAAATCTTATTTATTTACAATTGTTGTTTTTACAGAGCAAAGGATACTTTACCAAAACTAAAACTTAAAAAGTTAAATACTCCAATAGTAAGCTGAGTACGCAAAAAATAAAAATTGAATGTGAAGGTGTGCTTCAAGCACTTATAGTGCGTCTAGTGTTGCGTTGCTCATGATTGAATGAATAAAAAACAGTTGCTTATTGTTTTTTCTTTGTTCAGTTGTTCTTTTTTGCTCAATTGTTCATTTTTGATCACTTGTTCTACTTTGCACAATGTTCATGTCGAATAGTAGTTCATTTTCTAACGGTGTTTTACTTTTTACTTCAAAAATATCTCAACGCGCTCATACAATAGAAGTTTTCACTTAAATAATTAAAATAATTCAAAGTATTCCCAATGAAGTAGATAATAACAATTTATTGTATTATTTTGTTTTTTAGTAGGTAGTAAAACTGGATTTTTTCTTACTGTGATTTTTTTTAACGTAAAGACTTATATGAAAGTTAAGTTAATTTATTAAAGTTCTATTATAAATAAAAAATAATGTTTTAATTTGCTAATCATCAAGCAACTGCATTTCATAAGTAAGTGAACAAGTAAACAGCTGAGCAATGTGAGCGAGTTAACTGACGTCAAAAAAAATGAACAAGATGCCTAATAGGCATTTTCACCGCGAAACATCTGACAATGGGAAACAATAAAACTCAGCTGTTTTCAGTGTCAAACGACAGCCACAACGTGTTAAATAATTGTAAATTGTTTAATGATCGCATTTAGGAGTTTTTAAGAAATATTTCTTACTTAATAGTGCATAATGCAGCCAGAACAAAATATCGTGTCGGAAAAGAAATCATGGACTGATGCGGAGCGGCTAGAGTTGGCCGCAAAACTTGATGAGGAATTAGATGCTTTCATTGACAGTCTGGAACACAAACGCTATGAAGAGGGCTGGCCGGAAGACCGCTGGCAAGAGGAGATGGATAAACATCCATTCTTTATGAAGAAGGCACCGCAACCAGGAGATGAAGTGCACCCAATGTTCGAGGGTTTGCAAAAACTTAAATACGATCCAGAAGAAAACACCCTCGAGGAACTTGCGCTGAACTACAAAGAGGACGGCAACTTCTACATGAAGCATAAGAAATTTCGCATGGCTATTTATAGTTTCACAGAGGGCATCAAAACCAAGTGCGAAAATCCGGAAGTGCTTGCCGTGCTCTACAATAATCGTTCGGCAGCCCATTTTTTTATAAAAAATTACCGATCTGCGCTAGAGGATGCCCAACGTGCTGCTGCGCTGAAGCCGAACTATGGCAAATCGCTTCGGCGTGCCGCGCAGTGTGCCTTCGAACTGCAGAAATTTGATGTGTGTACTCAGCTATGCGACGCCATACTTGAAATGAATGTTAACGATGCGGCAGCGCGCGAATTGCTACAGAAAAATAAAGCAAAAAAGGTAGGTGGCCCCAACTCATAACAATATAATACTTATAGTCCTGCACATGCTCATTCACAGATTGAGACTGAACGTAATGAGCGAAAAACTGCCTTTGAGGCAAAAAAGGAATTTTCACGTTTTCAGCAACTACTTGATGTGCTCGTCACACGCGACATAAAGTTCGATGATCACAAACCAGGCACGCCCATTACTGCAGCATCGCTCAAACCAAAATTTCTGCCTCTCGAGGATCACGCCGTGAAACTGGACAAAGATGGAAGCCTAGTCTGGCCTGCGGCATTTTCCTATCCAGAATTTCTATTCAGCGACTTTCAACAACAAATCCCCGAGCAGGCCACCATGGCAGATTGTTTGGCAACATTATTTACTGAACCTTTGCCTTGCGACAAAGCACAAAAGTATTGCTTAGGCAACTTGAGTGTATACTATGAAAATCGCAAAGTGGGTTGTGTACACAAAGTACAATTGCAAAAAACCATAAAGGATATCATCAGCGAGAAAGGATTCTTTATTACCGGCGGTTCGCTATTGTTTTACGTTGTTCCTACAGACACACGCATCGAGCAAGAGTTCATCCATCAGCAAAGGCGTCCACTTACATACAGCTGAGCCTGTGAAGCTGTTACTCACCTTTTATTAACTGTACTTTAATTCAAATAAAACACATCTGCATGTTAAATTGCAGCTATAACAAATCATTAAGTTTTTATTTAAGTTTATATATACTGTGATTTTTAACCCTCCGATAAGTGACATGGTACCTGAGGACGTTTTTCATTTTCAAACTGAAATTACTCGTTCATGGTCCATGGGAACTATACACGACCGCCACATGTATTCCAAGGAAATTTTATCTAGAATCGTTTGAAAACAAAAGTTCAAGGCGAGTTTACTTTTTATTTAGAAAGTGATTAGTACGGGAACGAGTGTAAAGGTCCGTTGTCCCAACTGAAAATTACTGAAATTTCAAGGAATTATTAATAAATGCACTTTCTTTTGGCTTTGTTTTAATTTTTTTATTGTTTGAACACATCACAAACGTGTTCTTTGAATTTTTTTTTTTTTTTCGAATATATTTACAATCTATCCAAACAGGACATTCAATAAATCTTATGATACATAGGGATTCGCTTAATGCTAATGCAATTTACAGATTATTTACAAATAATACAATATTCTTTGAATTTAAATTTCTTTTTAGATTATTTTTATTGTGCTTACATCTAATTACGCGATTCAAATCGAAAATTAATGTATGTATGTATAAATAGTTAGTTGAAGTAATCGTTAAAAAGGAAATTTTGTGAATTTATAAAATTTACTGGCACAAATTTTTTCAAACAAACTTTCAGATTTTTTTAATGAAGTATCTAAGCGTATATTGAATGTTTATTACAATTAAATTGCAATAATAAATTCAATTATCTGTAAATGTATAATTTGTTGATATTAATAGATTTTATTTTTAAGTGTATTCATTAAAAATAAAAGAAAACAAAAAAAAAGCATCAATGATTCAAAAAAAAATTTTATGTTTTTTCATTTAAGATATCCTCAGTAGCCCTAGCCCTAGCCAGCTGAACCATGCATCAAAAACAACTCAGTATAATTTTACAAATTTTTCGCTTTTGCGAAGGATGAAATCTAGCCTATATCAGGTTGTTGTTGTTTTTATTGTTTTCATATTTTCTTAGCAAACACAAGTTCTTGAATCCTATTTGCTTATTTTCAGCACACAATCTCAAATAAGACAGATAAAGAAAAATTCAGAGCCCGGAAACTCTAAAATAAAAAATAATAACAGCGCATAATGCCTATTGCCGTATAAAATTATTGGTTTTCTAATATATTTCTGGAGATATTTGGACTTCGGTTTAAATTGCTTTGGTTCAAGGCACTCTTTCCCCTATTTCTCACATTGTCGACAAGTTCTTATAAAACAGAAACTGAGTTTTTAGTTTTTTTTTTAAATAATTAGGTGACGTCTGAAAGTTTAAAGCAAATCGCAACATGCTTAAAAACTAGTTAAATAAAATCCTATTTTTCTGCCGTTAAAAAGAACAATTCGAGATAAAAGTGAAAGGAAACTTGTTCTTTTAATAAAAAAGATTGGCAAGGATAATGGAAATTTTGTATAATCAAGGTAGCTGCAGTCATACATGTTCTATGAAGAAGAAAGCGTCGACACGTACAGAAGATTTAAATAACAACGAACCAACACAATACAAATGTTTTTGTGACAACAACCGTTCTTCTTTTTCTTACGTTTGTTGTGTTGTTGTTGTTCGCTACTAACGCGAGGGGGTTGGTTGGGAAATAAAAAAAAAAAAAAAATGCATATCCGATCGATCCCGCGCCAGCGTATATAGAGTGAGCGAAGCGAACTTTCTCTCAGGACCATCGGACATGTTGGACCTTCGGGCCATCCAGTTTTAACGGCGAACGTGAGTTGATAAGCCAGTGTATGCTGTTGGCCTTGAGTTTCATTTGGAGTTATTTACTTCTATGTGCCTACGCAATGTGAGGCGTCTGTCTAGGATTATGAGGAAAGTGTTGTTGCCAATTAACTCCGTGAGATTTTTACCAGAGATATAATACATAATACATTTAATTAAAAACAAAACTGAAAAAGTAAGTATGCCACTCAATTCTTTAGCATAAATGTGATTTTAAAAAAAAAAATAATTATTAAAATTTCAGTTGTGTGAAACCCTGACAAAATTTCCTTGTTCAATTTTATATAATTAGTATAGATATGTATTATTGTAGAAAGAAATTTATTTTGCTTAAATTATTTCCTGTTTGTGGTGTAATTTAATTAATTTTATTATTTCATCAGTTTTAACCTATCTTTATGTATTATTTGTTTTCTTCTATTATTGTCTTCTATTATTACATTATATTTATTTATTTATATTATATAATACTTTATTAAACTAAATATGATCCGTTTTGATCAAAAACATTGTTTCATCTGTGTAGAACTTCTGGGTTTTCTGAGTGAAAAACTGAATTTAAATTTACTCCATTAAGAGAGTTTTGCAGGGACGAAATAAATGATAATCTGAAGGTGCAAAGTTCGGGCTATGGGGTGGATGCATCAAAACTTCCCAGTCAATTGCTTGCTTCAATCTCGTTAATTACTGACAGTAGAAATCAGCATCAACCGTTTAACCAGATTGTAGAAAAAGCACAACATTACCTTTCTTGGTGTCAATCCTGACTTTGCCACCTTTTGTGAAACCGCACCTTGCTCCGACCACGGGCTTTTTCGCATATTATTGTCGTACGAGATCCACTTTTCATCGCTCGAAATCATTCGCTTCAGATGGTTCGATTTCGTTCCGTTTTAGCAGTGAATCGCAAATGGGAAATGGGTTCATTCATTTTTCACTGTTAATTCGTGTGTCACCCAAACTTCGAGCTTCTTTGTCTATTCAGCTTTCTTCAAATGGTTAATAACTGTTTAGTAATGAATGCCTACTTTTCTAGCAACGTCCAAGCTGCTTACGTGCCGGTGTTATTCAATGTTTTCCGTAGTTTTATCAGAGCAAGGTGCATTCTTTAAGATCAAAATTATCAAATCGAAAACGAGCCAACCACTTCGCTGCTGTTTATACCCTGTACCAAAAAATAGTAAAGGATATATTAAAGTTGTGCAAATATATGTAACGGGCAGAAGGAGGCGTGGCAGACCCCATAAATTATATATATTCTTAATCAGCATCGAAAGGCGAGTGGATCTAGCCATGTCCGTCTGCCTGTCTGTATGAACGCACAGATCTCGGAAACGGTAAGACCTACAATCACCAAATTTGGCATGAAAACTCTGCCAATCCATAGGCATAACGAGTTTTTTTTCGATATTTAACCTATAACATATAGCTGCCATATGAACGATCGGCCGAAAACCATATTTCCTAACCAAAAATCTTTTATTTTTTAACATATCGTTTCCAAAATTTAGATATAATAGTTTTAGCTAATGTCCAATCACATATCTCAATATTATATATATCGGTTTACTATATCATTTAGCTGTCATAGGAACGTTCGACCGATAAAAAACATTTACTGAGAAAAACTTTTTAGTTTATTAAGATATCGTTACCAAATTTTGGATTTAACGATTTTAAATAATAAACAATCATATTCCCGAATATGATAAATATCGGGTTTCTATAACATATAGCTGCCATAGGAACGATCGGCCGAAAAATGGCTTTAACTAAAAAAAAATTTTTTTTCTTGAGATATCCTTACATAATGAATACAAAATATTAAACCAACAAAACAATATATTCAGTTTTGGATTGGGTACAGGGTTTTCTATAGTAGGTTATTTCCATTTCCGGAAAAATTAAAAATTACAGAGTTTTTTAAACCATGTTTAAAATTAAGTCTGTGTAACAGAGCAAACCGGAATTATATTAGGGAAACAAATAATTCGAAGCTGTACATTCCACAATTATTCTGCAAGACTTTAGAGTTCCTTAATTAGAAATTATCAAATTTGTTCAAAACTAATTTGTAAATGGTTTCCTGCTTAATTAGTAATGAAGGGAAAATTTAACAAATCTATAACATATTATGTTTTTGCAAAACAACCAATAGATCACCTTAAAAAACATAACAAAAGTAGCACAATGACAAAAAAAAATTTATGAATTCAATTTATCATCGACACAGTTGGGATGAATTTTACTTCTATTTAAAGAAACTGGTCCCTAAAATTACTTAGGACTAGTTGCCAACAAAATATCTTTTTCCATTTTCTGTTGAAATTATCATAATCCCCATAATATATATATATATATATATATACCTGCAGAAAAAATGCGCGCAAAGTCACAGCATTGACAAAGTTTAATAACGCCTCGCAGACATAAATATTTATTTAAAACATTTTCAATTTTGCCATTATGTTTGATATCTCCAATGGCAAGACTGATCAAACTGAACAAACGGATAAATTTTTTTACAGCAATTATTGTAATGACATTATTAATAATCATTAATCAAAGGAATCATGTCATCGTTAAATAGAGTTAAAATATTTCTAACCTTACTTGCATACAAATAGAAAGTTAAAATAATTAATAAATACATATTCAATAACTATCTTACTTAAAATACTTAAAAGCAACATTTATACGGTTAGTTTTTTCTTAGTATACGCCAACCTTAAGCAGCAACTGCTACTCTAAAACCTAAAGTTTAAAAGTAGGCTTAGCATTGAAAAAAACATCACAAACAAATTGAGCTCAACATAATATAAAAGCATAAAATTGACTAATAATTTTGTTGGTAAGCACTCCTTCGGCTTACAGCTCGGCGGCTGTTTATTGTTGTTGGTTTGCACGCTGCAGCACGTTGTTTATGCGCGCCTTAAGCGGCGAAAAGTCGATTTTCTTGAAACGCGGCAAGGAAGCAAACTTCTTGACTCCGTTTAACTGCAATTCCGTAGAGCTAACAGACGATTGCGTCAAAACATTGGCAGCGCTACTTGTACTGCTGCCATCTGATGATATCAAATGCTTGCAAGGAGATCCCTTGGCAGTCAACACTGCCTTCGCAGCAGCATCTTTCGTAGGACTGCTGCCGTACTTGGCTAATGTAGCGTATTTCTGCAGTAAGAGTGTTGCACTCTCAGCAGCGTGATAGCAATATTCATACTCATCATCTTGTTTCGTAGTGTTAAGTGTGTGTGCAGAATTGGGGACAGGCGAAGCGTTATTTGCATTGGAAGGCTTACGAGGAACTGCTGCCGAGAGACAATCATCGAATTTAAAGTCAATGCTCTGCAGCAAAGCTAACTGACGCAGCTCACAAAGTACTTTCTCCTTCATTTCATTAGTGTAGGAGCCATCGTTGTTGTTAGTATTTGGCGTTGTTTGCTTATTTGGACTCTTTTTTGTTGTTTTCTTATTCGCATGCGTCACAACATAAACATTTTCACCGATTTTGTGGGCCTCAGGTTGCCGCTTACCATGCACTCTCAATGCTCTTGCCGCGTATTGGCTGTCAGATTGGTTCGTTGTGTCCCCTTGCTCATTCAGTTCTTCCGGTTTTGCGACATAGAGATTCTCCTTACGTTCGCGACGCATTTTTATGTTGACCAAATGCTTAAAACCAGGTTTTCCCTGTTTGGGAGTTAACTGCTGCTCCGGACTGCGACTGCATGCTCGTCGTTTTGTCTTGCAATTATCGAAACTGTTTGGATAGTAAGATGGTACCTTATCATCTACGCTAATAATGCTTTTGCGTGGCGTTTGATAGTAGTCCTCCTCTGACTGATATGTGGTCGTCGTTTTAGGTGTTCCTTTCTGTGGTAGCGGCGGCAACTGATCTGCTTCGGTGGGTGTACTCGTACTTGCACTATATGTAGGTTGTGACAGCTCTTGTGCAGCCTGCATCTCTAACAAATTCTCATACAAGTGATCGACAAAGACGCTGTTTGGCAACGCCTGCTGCTGATTGCCAATTATGCTGCTACCGATGTTATTAATCATGTCCTCATAGATGCCACTCTCGTTTTTCTTATGCGTTTTCTGTAGCTGGTGGTGTAGCTGTTGTTGCTGTTCATCCGTATTACATGAACTAATCGATGAGCAAAACGAGCCTGTTGAATAGCCAGACGAGATGCATTCTGTATTGACAATGGGCTTCTCAAGTAACTGTGACGCCATTTTCTTCACAATAGGCGCCATGACACAGTAGCCAGTTGTATCATCAACGATTATTTTATTTTTATGTAGCAGATTCGTTTGAGGCACAGCGCCATGTGCACCAATCAGATTAATTGTGGACGTATTACAAGCGGAGAAATTAAAGTTATGAGGCAGTTGCTCAGAGACATTCAGGCTTTCAAGTGAATCTGTTTTGCTCAAGCATCCGTGTGATTTGGCCAGCAACATATCTGGCTCAGGCGGCTGCCCGATTGAGGAATCGTCTAAACTTAAATTTAAACTGTCACCCGAAACGCCGGAATTATTGTAAAACTGAGCTAATTGCGACCCATCCAAAGTATCTAAATAGTTGAGCTGTGAGAGATCAGGACTGGAGAAGCTGTTACGTTGTGATTTAAGTATGTTGGCGTTGCTTTTATTTAGCAGAAGTTTTGCAGGATTAGGAAGTCGCACTCTGGGTGGTGCATTTTCATACAAAGTAAGCGCAGGTGCTTCATGGTCACAGTCGGTGTTCCTTTCGGGCCGTTTTTGTTTGCCTGCACCGAATATGGTACCCAGCATGTTCTTATACTTCTTTTTCTTGGCCAGCTCAGATTCTGGATTGGTATTTGAACGGGGAATGCCACTACCACCTTGCTGGCCATGCTCATAATAACACTTAGTGTTGATGCGTTTTCGCTGAATTGGCAATGGTGGTAATGGAGGCACAGTCGGAGGTTCCTCAATTATCAACTGAAAGTTTTGAGTGGACGGTTTCATTTCCTCATAAATACCTGAAGCAATGGAAGCACGCGAAACGCGAGAGGTGTCAACACAAATTTCCTCATAGATTTCAGAAATCCGCGATGCGCTGATTGAAACACCGCTAGCATCCAACTTGGGTAGCTGCGGCAGCGGACCAAGCGACTCTTTTTTCCTATAGATTGTTCAGTGGTCATTATCATTAGGAATACTAAAGTTAGAGCGTATTAACTTACTCATCTGGTCTAGCTAATAACCGACCACCAGGACCACGGCTCAATCTGCGCTGCTCTAGGAACAACTGTCGGTATAGTTCAAGATTTTTTATTGATTTTTTCAGCCAACGCATGTGCCGACGACAAGCCAGCTCAGTCTCAAGTGCAAAGAATATAAAGCAGTTACGTCGATTTTGCGTCCAAAAAATCCCATACGAAAACTGTTTAGTGCGAGACGTAGCCAGGCTTAGCTTGATTCCTGGTACATTTATGGATACTGTGAGACAAACTGGGTCCCACTCCTCAGATTTCTTCTCTTCCATTGGTGATAGGCTACGCTGGAAACTTATTCGCAGAAAACAGGGTACACATTTGACCGCCTCAATTTTTACCTGGCAACTGGCCCATGTATGAAATTTTAAAGCATGTGCCCGCTTATCATGTATGTCCAATTTAACATCCATTGCCATGGTGATCTCGTTATGATCCATATTGCGAACTTTGCAATATTTATACACACTTTATTCTTATCCTAATATTTTTTATCGATTTATTAGAATTTGCTGTATTTTGTCACAAGGACAATTTAAATCCTTTTTGATTCCTTCAGTGAATGCGTGCGAGCGCAACAGCTAAAACAATTCCAAATATTCACGCCTAAACATTACGGTACCGTACATTAGTGCAAAAGAAACAATAGTATATAAGATTAAATAACTGTTTTTTCCTAGCTCGCTATTGTGAACTACAGCGAATTAACGACTACCTAAGTACCGCTTAACAAGTAAGTTGGCAAGCCAACGGATAGCAAATATTTTTTTAATTAAACAGCTGTTTTTTATTATGGCGCCAAATTGTTTAAGTCATCATTGTAATAGAAACGTATCAAATTTGTTAAGTATATTAACTTGTAAAATCAAATAGCAGCAAACAAATGGAAACGGAAATGGAAGTAGATGAAAACGCGATATCACTGTAAGTTTAACGAAAAATCAAGCAGAGTCTCACAAAATATAATACACATATTCAAGCAGTTATAGGCGCACTTTAGCGGACGTGAAATCAATTATAAAATATGCCAAGCTGGACGAGCGCAATCTGACGCAAGTAACACAGGCACTAAATTACCCATCCTACAGCGATGTTGCTGCAGATAAGCTGCGTTTACTCGAATTAGATGAGCACATACTCCAGCAGATTCGCATTGGTGAAACACTGTTCTTCAAAGGTGGAATTAACGAAAAAGTTGTGCTATGCACAGATGCGCGTACATATGACGTGAAAAGCGCCGAGATCTCCAACAGTTTGCTACTTGTGCCCGAGCTAAAATTTGCTGCAGCTACCAGCACCTCACCTCTTAAAAGCCCACGCACGGGTAACACTTCACTCGAGCATAGTCACAATGACAGCACAGACGATGACATGGAGATCGAACGCAGCTTGGAACAACGAAAAGTTTTGAAAATTTTTCACGAGTACTTTGAAATTCGTGAAATCAAACCACGCTATCGGAAACTGTCGGAACTTCTACAACTGACGCGCTTTGCCGGACCAGAGCACGAGGACGATATTGACCGCAAACTGCTTTTTAGTTTTGAGCAGTTGTTAGACACTGTGCAATGCAGCAGACAACAATATATGGAAGGCCTGCGGGCACAGCGTGCTATCGAGTTCAATGGCTGGATGCGCGTCATGGAGTGCGAGTACGAATATCGTATTGTGAATCTTATGCTGGGCCTTATTAGTGAAAACTCCTGGCAGCTGGACGAAGTGCAACGTGAAGAGACAATTAACGCTTTGCAGGGTATAGCACCTCAACCTATTGTTGAGGGACTCTTCGATATTTATACCATGCCCAGTAGTCAACACGAAGGCAGGTACAGATATAATGTTGAAATGGTGGCGCGAATCGTTGCTAAAAATATTCTGCAACCGGGCTTGAAATTTCGCGTGGACGAGTTTATGACCACTTGGCAAGAGGCTCTGCCTGAGGGCATGCTGTGTGAGGAGCGCTATTTGCGAGGCCTAGGCATTGTGGACAAAGATAGCGCTCAACCGTGCATTCGCTCGCTGGCAGAAGACAACCTACCAACGAATATACACGAACGGATGAAATTTCTCTTTAAGACCAAACGTAGATGGACCTTGGAAGAAATGACTCCTTATATAGAGTAAGTATATCGGGTATGACTTCAAGACTAATTAATACTATACTTTCGCTTACAGCTGTTTTACAACTCCTGTGCTCTCCGTCTCGACGCTACTAGCTAAGCATGCGCGATCGTTGACAGACCAAGGCGTGCGCTATTATGTGGCAAAGCATTGAAACGTGGACTTCCTATGTTATAACATAATCTTTAATAAAACTGTACAGCAATTTCTTACATCAAGTAAATTTCTTGCGTTTGTTGCGCATCTTTTTGGCTTCCTTCATGTCCTCGATAGCACCTTTCATTGCCTCCACGGCGGTGTGCTGTTGGTGGACTACCAACTGCTCTGTGCTCGTTGGATACTTAAAACTAAATCCACGAGGAAATATAGGCTTGTTCAATAGCAACTTCAACTGAATGCGCGCAGACTCTAAGCGCATACGATTCTGTTTACGCTCAATGACATAAGGATCCTCATCATCATTTGAACCTCTACAATAATGTATAAAATTAAATTTACAACCAAGCAAAGAAGCAAAGTAAACACATCAAACGTACGACTCGTCATTGTAACCATCGATAATTATTTCCATTTCCTCGGCATGTTTTTTCATCCAACCAAGTTCGGTTTGCGTGCGTTTCAACTTCAGCTCTTCTTTATCCAGCTCACGCGCCAGATTAACACGCTCTTTAACTGCAGCTAGGTATCGCTCGGATATAGGAAAAAGTGGTAGATCCTCAGCTGGCAAAAATTATAGCAATAATAAAAACTAGCTAACAAAAGTTACTACCTAGTACATACTTCTATCTAAAGTGCGGTAAAGCTTTACATAGTTCTTGACCTCGCTCGGTTCCATGAACATTACTGTGATACCGAACTTATTTGCACGCGCAGTGCGCCCGGACCGATGAACGTAATTCTCACTGGTGCGCGGCACCTGGTAGTGTATGACATGCTCTACGTTGGGTATATCCAAGCCACGGGCTGCCACATCAGTGGCTATAAGCAAACCTAACGCACTATCACGAAAACGTTCCAGATTCTTCAGCCGTTGTTTCTGTATCATATTCGCATGAAGTGGCAAGGGATTACATTCTAAAATGCCGAAGAGTGTAGCTAAGCGTTTAACGCAGTCGATGGAGTTGCAGAAGACAATCGTACGACCTGGATGACGTTGAACAAAGTAGTAAAGATAATAGTCTTTCTGGTCTATTTGACAGATTAAGCGACACTCTGTCAAATTCTGCGCAGTTTCTGTTGATTGAAGTAGAATGGTAGAGTGGTATGTACTATTTTTGTTTCTTTGTGACTTACGTTGACTTCTGGTTATGTCCACAATCTTCGGCTGTGAGATGCCCAACTCATCGATAAGGCTTTGCACTTTCATGCCGGGCGTTTGCTTAATGAATCTCGGGCGCTTTCCCAGATTGCGTTCTTGAAAAGATTGAATTTCACAATATATATTTGTGGCAACAAATCATAACCGCTTAAATCAAAAATATATAACAGGCGTGTTTGATAAGTCATTGATTTTTTGAATTTCCCGTGTGGTAACTTTAAATGCACTGCTCCGGTTAAATACCATCTGTTAATAATTAATAAGTCTATGACTGTTAAACTTTGAGCAAGCTGCGTCATTTAGTTTTTGTGTTACATCCTTTTGAAGGTCGCATTTAAAATTACTGCACGGGGACTTCAAAAAATCACTAACTTATCAAACTGCATTCGAATATATTGGATATTTTATATAAGATGACATAAAACTAAAACCACTGTAATTTCTGACATGAAATTTTCCCACAAATTGTTAGACGGTGAGCCTTTCTTCAAATCTTAATTAAAAAAGAATTTTTAAAGGAGGCACCATTTTTAGGTGATTTAAGAATTTTCCAGGTTTCATATTATAAAGAAAAGTAGCATAACGTGGATAATAATCGGAATTTTTGAAAACGGGTTGGTAGAAAATGAGAATACGAATTGATTCTATTTCCTTAAGTCGAATTAAAGGGTTATGATTTGATTCCATAGAATTTGAATTGCACTTACTCTGCATGTGCTCCGGCAGATCATGTACCAGTGTTAATGTGGCCGAGAAAACAAAATTTTGTCTGGATTGCTTTTTGTGTTCATCGGCATTGAGCACCTTCAGCACGCTACGCAATTCCTCAAAGTGGCCCTTCTCGACCATACGATCAGTTTCGTCAATAACCAAAAAGCTAATATTATCCAACTTGCTTAAATGTTTATTGTCTTGCTCATACAACTCCCAGAACCGTCCAGGTGTTGCCACAACAATCTCTGGACATTTGCCTAACAAGCGTTCCTGCTTCGCCACTGATAGACCGCCAAAGACAGCTGCCACTTTGATGCCGGTGTACTTAGCCGCTGCAACAAGATGATCGCGTACCTGCACAGCTAACTCTCGAGTGGGTGTTAACACAATAGCATACAGTGGCGTATCCTTCAAATCATCAACTTCTTCTGTGTCACTGTCGGCAATATTTGTTGCGGTCTCCTTCTGATCTGATCTCAATTCATGTTGTTTTATGGGTTCTAGTGCACGTGTCACTCTACGTATGCCAAAGCGCGTGTTTTTCGATTTTAACTCCATGATACCAGCCAAAAGTGGTATACCAAACGCTAGAGTTTTTCCACTGCCTGTCTCTGCTGCACCGAGTATGTCTTTCTTGCCTAATATGGCAGCGGGCAACGTCATTGCTTGAATTTCTGTAGGCGATTGAAAACCTTTTTCGGCGAGCGCACGAAGCACGGGCTCCGGCACGCCAAGCCCACTCCAACCTATTAGGTCATCTACACGCAACGCTCCTTGACTAACTAATTGCGGCGCTTCGTCATCATCATCGTCACCAATATTCAGTGTTTCTTCAACTTCCATTGTTGCCGGGGGTCTCAATAATGCAAATCGATCCGGTGGGTATTCGTGCTTGGTTTTCCGCTTATTTGACTCTTTAACTAGCTTTCGCTGCTCTTTCCGTTTTTTTTGTTTTGGACGGGACTTCGTCTCATTTCTTTCTTCCTCGCTGCCACTTTCACTATATACCATTTCAGTCTCTGTAAAGGCAGAAGACTTTTTGGATTTTGCAGGCGCTTTGGCTTTCACATTTTGACTTTTACTGCCACCTTTGAAGCCCAAAATTGCAGGATCATAGTCATTTAATACTTCAAGACCTATCAAGCCTTCGTAGCCCCCAAAATCATTTGATACCACGTTGCCCTTAATTTTGACCTTTTTCCATTGCTGCTTGGCAAGCATTTGATCTAGATTAGGCGGCTTCTTGCCTTTTGATTTTATCTTACTACTTTCTTGGTTTTTCGCAATCATTTTCTGAAAACTCTTTTATTTTTGTTGATGTTAATACAATACCGTGTAGTATTGACCCACACGTGTTTTTGTTTGCAAACTTCTTCTTTCGGTACCTGCTAGTCACAATAAAGCTAGGTCATGAATATTTTCGTTTGAGTATTCTGTCAACCAGTGATGCCAAAACTCAACGAGCCAAAGTGACTAAAAATCGAAGTAAAAAATCGCCAAATTTGTGGCTGATGACTATTTCGCATTTTTAAAGCAGTCATATGTTATGCATGATACTTGCGTTGCCCATTCATTTTTAGTTGGGATGGTGGCAAAAATGAATGTATTAGTAAAAAAAGCAAGAGTTAACGAAGTATGCATACATATTTAAACCTAGCAATTTTTTGCCATCATCGTAAAGTTGGCTTACTGAAGTATTTTGTGTTTTCCTCTTAATTTGAGAAAAAGATTGATCATTGAATCTAGTTAAAACTTAGTTTAACTGCAAAAATACATGCATGCTACTAAGAGAATTCAGTTCAGCTGATTCGTTGAAATTTAAAGTTATTTTTTAAATTTTCGCGTAAAATGTTTCGTGTTTTGCAAACTTTATTACTTTCCAGACAGTATTGAACATTGCCAAATCCAGGTTTTTCGTTTACTTTACTGGTAATTTTTTCGGAAGCAAAATTCAAATTAAAATACTTGATCCGTTACCTAATTCCCTCCCACCCCTAGCAAAAATCATGCAACAGCCAGTGTTTGGCTAAATATCAATCATATATCGCAGTATTATGTATGTATATCGGTTTACTATATCATATAGCTGTCAGGTATGTTCAGCCGAAAAACAACATTGACTGAGGAAAAGTTTTTTTTATTTATTTATATTTTTTTATATATATCGTTACCAAATTTTGAATTTAATAATTTTAGGTAATATACAATCATACCATCTGTTCAGTAGTTCGTTCGCGAACTTCACAACGCTGACGCACTGATTGTTTGCATTTATTCCCAGGTGTTGTTTACTTTTGCCTTTACTACAGGCGTAAAACGTCGATACTGGATGGAATATATAACAATACACCAAAGGTTTTATGCCCAGATTTTTGCACTTATCCTTATGTGTGACGGGTAACACCACGGCTTCGATCATTCCCTGTACCTGTTTCTCAAGCCACCAACAATGTTTCGCTCTGTAGTACACTTAATTCTTGACCTCCAATTTCTCCCATTTCGTTGCGTCATCACACCGAAATTAAAGATGCAACAAACAGCAAATTGCAATAAAGTGGTATTCTATTGTATATTTATAAATCAGAAAAAAAAAACAATGATTGCCATTGCCTTCAATCAGTTGGTTACGATACCGGTTCGAAATTAGACATCTTTGCTTGTAGTGATCCCATGATCCCAAAAAAGTTCAGCATTTAATCTAACAATGTCTGCCTCATCTTTTAATTTTCCATTTATGTATGTAAGAGGAGTGAATTCCCGATATGCCAAACAAACGCGGCGTGCATTAATATCTTCGCGTAAAACAGAATGCTCAAATTGGTAACGCGCGGGTCCATACAAAATGATTAGCGAGTTTCTACGCATTTATGGTGGAATACATAAATTAAACATACAAAAAAAAGAAAACAGGAACACACTTACTTTGGCATTGGTACACGAATCACCTTATGGCTAAATTTTGAAATTTCCTCTTTGTTTAACAATGGAGCAATTAACGTATCAGCATATTCACTCACTGCATCAAGATTATACTTCAAAGGTTGATTATCGCAATAGACTGTCAGTGTTAACACAGCGTCACCTAGACAGTTGACAGTAACAACTCGTTCTCCCCAAATCCAACAATCGTCAATGTGTGGGTCAATGCTAGCTCCTTTTTCTGGATCATACTCTAGCGAACATTGCTCAATTGTTTGAAAATCTTGCAATATTTTAATATGCTTAAATCGATTCTGAATAAATTTTGAAAACGCTGGAAACCCAACAAAAGAACCATTCTGTAGTTTTCGCTTTTTAAAGTTAGTTTTAGGACCAAAGTTTTGTTTTCTTCGTCCACTCTGAGAAATTATCCACGGTAACTTATCCAAATTGCGCATTAGCTCAGAACTTTCGTCATTGGTTAGAAAATTTTCTTTAACATAGATTCCTTCAAATGGCTGACCACTTTTGTGTGTTTCATGTTGTAATAATATGTCTGGTGTATCCCAACCTTCGTAGATGCACTCGCATTTTGGACAATAACTCAACGCCTCCAATTGCTTCAGTTGATTTAGAAAAAACGGCTTCTGTATGTTGTACTCTTTTTCACATTGTAAACAACTGCGCACCCCCTTGCATCCACAAGGGCGAATAGTGTTCATGTTTTAATTATAAATATCAATATTATAACTGCCAAATAAACACAAACTTCTTTAATTATATATTAACCATCGTCTCCTTAGGGAATTTAACCAGATTGGTTAATTTCACATTTTATTCTAAAAGAAGTGGCTACATGCCAGCGTTGATGCCGGGTCTGAAATATGGTCATCAGTCGTTGTTCATATGTTTGTGTTATGGATTATTTATTTTAAAAATCTTTCGTTTTTTGTTCTTGTCTTTCTTTATTCTTTTATTTATATATAGATTTATATAAATTATATAAATATCATATAATATTATATAAATTTAGCCTTAGTTGGCACAAGAAAATTTTGTGACTAAGTTTCCGAAAACATTCTGAGTCGCTTCACTCGAACAAGCCTGCTGTAAGCGAACTAACCTAACTTGGAAAAATAGTGTTAGATCACTTACTACACGCTACTTAGAAGTCATCCTCCGAACAATTGTTAAATATTGGCAATGGAAAAATATTTTTGCATGGAAATGTACAATGCATTAAATTACCAAACAATTTTTGCAAACATGGTACCCAAGAAAGACGCTTTGATTTGAATCATATTTCCACAGTCACATCGATCGACACTGTTGCCGATCCTGACAAAGCATTCAGTTATCCTGTTGAATTCTTGAATTCACAGGATTTTCTGGGAATGCCACCAAATTACTTGAGATTGAAATTTTTTTCACCAATAATTTTGATGAGAAATTTAAATTTACCAAAGCTATGCAATGGAACGCGATTAGTAATTTAAAAAAATGGGTGTGTGGCTAAGCAAAAGCAAGGGTTGATGTGAATATTTGAATTTTTATTTTTTGACACCATTTATAATCGGCTCTGTCCATTTACCACGAATGTAAATAATTTTTGTTGCTTGTGCAGCACATTCATATCTTTCTTCTTGATTTTATTTTTTAATTTCAATTAATTTCAATCAATTTTATTCAACATTTATTTATTTTATTAATCACATCTTGAAGTGATTTTCTTTGCAATTCGTTTATGCTATGAGCAAAATCACACCAGAAATATGTCAAGCTCTGCTTCTCAAAAGTTTACAAAACTTGTTGAAACTAATTTTTGATCCGTTTCTTCAAACCGACTTACAAGAAATTTATAATCGATGAAAAAGACAAATATTATGCCTATGCAAAAAATATCACAAATAAATTTATATTACTGATATTTAATTTAGTATTTTGTCAAAGTGAATTTCTAGTTAAAATCTTCAAAACGGTTATGTTTAAATTTGTTTTCATTTTATTTTCTTCCTTTCTGTCGCCTAGCAAATCGATTTTTAAATTGAGTTGACATGCGATTAATCAAATTAATTTAGTCTACAATTAAAACATCGTTAGGGTTATGCTTATGCCTGACCAGATCCTGTTATGCCAAGCTTTTTCTTCAGAGATTCGGGCATTTCTGGCGGTGGTGGACGTGGCATGCGCAAGTAGACCTTCACGGCATCATAGATAAACCATTGTGCCGCTGTGAGTGTGCCAATCATGACAATCCTAGGCACTAAACCACCCCACAATCCTAAAGAATCGCATTTATAACAACAAAAAAGTTCATCAGTATACTATATAGACTATATATAGACTTTAAGTCTTTGCAAAACACTCACCAGCCCAGCCCAATTTCTTGGCCACATCGAGGGCTGAGGCACCCTTCTCTTGATTCAATTTAGATACAACGGTATCAGCTGGATGGGAGACTATGGCACAGAATACGCCAGCAATGTAACCAGCCGCAAACGTAACAACCAATTGTTCGCCCTTGGTGCAATCGGCACGTGGCTTAGGCACAACATATCTATGCAGAGGGCATGACAGCAGCATTAATGCGTATACTTCCAAATAATAATGAAGGTAACTTACTTATACAACAACTCTAATGTGCGCTCAAAGCAGGCAAACTTCATCATGGTATACGGTATTTGACGCATCCACAATGGCACAAGACCCTTGTAAAATGCGGAGATACCCTCCTGAGCGGTCATCTTTGGCAGCGCTTCACGCAGCGTATTCGCAAAACCAGGTGTAGTCTGTATCTTCACCTTGGCGGCTTCCATTGGTGCAAGTGCGATATCCGCAAAGAATTCAGCAGACGCTGAAGCTGCCAGGTACAAGCCAGTTCTATATAAATAGGCATTCTCCTCGCCAATGGCATTTGCGTAGGCTACCTTGAAGACCTCGTATAAACCGAATTTGCAGAGACCCTGCATAGAGTAGCCAATGAAAGTAGGCGCCCAACCTCTCGATAGACCCTTAAATTTATCTTCAGCCAGCGTGACTCGGAAGCCATTCACAACACTCTTGTATTTGGCCGGGTCAACCTGCAGACGACATTTAACCAAATCGAGTGGCACGACCATGGTGTGCGTGGTGCCGCATGAGATGATACCACCGAGACCGCATAGTATAAAATAATGATTCGAGCCGAACTCGCAGGAATCTATATTGAATGAAATGGTAATAGATTAGGCCGTGTTTTACATTTTTCTGTAATATATAATCCCATTTTCCTTACCACCCACATTGGCTGCAGCAGCGGCAATATTGTGGTTTGGCGTCAATTGGTGATACCCATCATCGTTGGTGTTGACTCGCGTTGGAGTTGCAGCTTGACAGTTAACTGATGTGAATGGCGACTTGAACATCGAGTTCTGCGCAGCATCCATTATAGATTTAAAGAACATTTTCGTTGTTTGGCTGCTGAGAGGTAAGAAAATAGAAAAATCATTGTAATAATAGTATTAATTTTAGGTTAGATGCGTGATGTAACTTCTTATATTGGCCAAGTTTTCAAAGTGAAGGTCAGGTGCGTGTTGGCACTATATAAACAACTAATAGAATGCGAGCCTACAAGTAGTTATCTGTCACGGTCACAACATGAACAACTTTACAATCAACCCAAAAGCATACATAACATGCATGGGAGTAGTTTTTCGAAAAATTCGAAAACACTTTTTAATTTTACATAACTGCTTTTTTGAAACAAATATTACATTTGCACTTGTTGCGTAATAATAATATACTTTAAAAATGCCTAAACTATTGCGCGAAGAATAACAAACTTTTCAAGTGCTTTCAAATTTGCCAATACAAAATTTTTTCCGTTACAACTTCGTTTGCCACTCTCTTCGAGTAGCGCGTCTACCTGTGCACAACCTCAGGTGGTGTTTTGTGCGTAAGATGGCAGTGTGCAGAACTGAAAGATGAAGAAAATAAAACTCGCGTTCGTCGTGCGCCAAACCACAAATCGAAATGCAACAGTTGCAAATTTTACTCACGCAGTTTTTTTTTCTAAATTACATATATTGCGGTGCAGAGTTGCCAAACTCATAGAATTATTTGTTTTAAAATTTTCGTGCGAAATAAGCGATAGCATTTACAGTAAATTAAATGGCAAATCAGTAATATTTAAAAAATGATGATTTTATTTTTCACTTTTAGATTTGGACAAAGGTGTTTGCAAAATTAATTCAATTATTTTGTGTGAGTGCTAATGGTTGGCAACTCTTTTAATTTTGTGTTTGATTTAAAAATAAATTTTTGGCAACCAACAATGAAGATTACATACGCTCTCGCAGCAGTTTATTATGAAATAGTTTTTTTAGGTTTTGTATAAAAATAAATTCATTAACAATAGGCAAGACCGTTCGACGCACAATGCTATGGAGCGAGAATACATTATTGAACACAAAGTACAGGGTGGCGGAAATGATATTTGTAACCGTAATTTCGTTTATGCTGAGTTTAAGTTAGCCTGTTAAAAGTTAATGGAACAAATTCAAGTGCTTTACGCGAATACAGTAGACACGCGATACAATGAACTATATTATAAAAAATTTATTGGAAATAACCAACGTGAATTTAGCATTTTCATTTAAAATGATATAATATGTATCCATATTCATTTAATTTTCATATATAATACAAGGTGGTTATCATATGTACTGCACACTTATTGGTATGTGCCTTGCATATGTACAACCGATAATATCAAAACCGTAACCTAATTAAAAGCAAGCGTTGTGATTGTTACACCATTTCGAATACCAACCTTAAGCATGTCATTATGTTTTAAACTATATTTAAACAATTAAAATCTAATTCATATCCACAAACAATTTGGTTGCCCATTCTTTCAATTTTAGAATGGTAAGTTTTTATACCCTGTACTATGTAACGGGTAGAAGGAGGCATGGTAGACCCCACTAAATATATATATTTTTGATCAGCATCGAAAGGCGAGTCGATCTAGCTATGTATGTATGAACGCACGGATCTCGGAAACGGTTAAACCTACAACCACCAAATTTGGCATGAAAACTCACCCAATCCATAGACATAAGTTTATTTTTTTCGATATTCGACCTATAACATATAGCTGTCATAGGAACTATCGGCCGAAAAATGGCTTTTACTAAAAAAACTTTTTTCTTGAGATATCTTTACATAATGAATCTTTAAATAATGATCCTTACGTAATAATAACAAAATGTTAAAGCAACTAAAAAAAATATTCTCTTTTGGATTGGCTACAGGGTTTTCTATAATTGGTTATGTTCCACTACAGCCCTGCCTTTATAGTTTCATTTGTAAAAGAAATTAATTGATTTCCTTGTCATGAAAATAAACAAGTAAACAAGCAAACATGCGAAATGGATTCCTAAAGTTTAGAAAGACTACAAACAAATAGTGTAATTAATTGTTTATGTATATCACTGCGAATTTTTGGATTTGTCCACCCAGCGAGGGTTCGCTGTAGTTTGAAAAATTGTGAAATATCTGATTGTTGCTTAGGTTTCGAAATATCTTAATTAATTGCCTTTTGCTCTAAACTCTGAATAAGTAAATACCTCCTAGTTTATATTTGGAGAAAATATAAACCGCAGCAGAATCAGAAATTCTTGATTTCAGAGACTTCTTACCGTCTTGTTTATTCCACTTTTTGTAAAATCTTAGTGGGGTTTTTTCGTTTGTTTGCCTAAGTAATAAGTTTTCACTTTGAAGAATTGTTCTTTCTGTATACAGCACACACCAATCACTCTTTTGAGCCTGTACTGAAAGCAGTTAAACCCAAAGTTGGGTAACTAAATGCAATGGTTTTTTATAATCAATGGTTGATAGCTCAAAGAACGAATTTGAAAATTTTTAAAATTATGTATTTAAGTTAAAACTTACATGCTTAAAATTAAGTTAATAATTAGTAACTTTTGTAGCTTAACTGATTTGTAGTAGTTATCATAATGAAAGTATACGCGTTGCTTTGTTAAGTACGTGAATCGCTTACAAGCTAAACTGGAAGTGGACGACAATAATAATACTTGGTTAAAAAAACAGTTCCGTAACATAATAAATACGTTGGTTAAAATGGCATTTTGTTTAGTTACGATTAGGCTTGGCTCATATTAAGATTGCCTGGATTGGTTACGCACGTGCGCACTCTCAACAGAAAAGTCGCCTTTATAATAAATGCAGATTTGATAGTTTCACTACCAAAGTGTTTAAAAGATTGCTTAAAGATAATTGGCAAACGAGCGGAGTGAAACTTATACGTCTCGAGCTTAAATACTAATGAAATATTGTTGGCTATGACTCAGTAGGTTCCATGTGTCGATGCACAGTCACCGGTGCCAAAATATAATGCTGTGAAGCGTATGTCGCTGGCTCTAGTTCCGATGCGGGTAGTATGGTTTGCTCATAGGCCATGCGGCCCGGCGAATTGGCGGTATGCTTGAGCGGAGTGATGAATCTTAAAGAATCCTTGTTTACATTTGGCGGAGGCGGTTGACTGCTCAGATAGGGATGAGTTTGTGTCTGCTGATTATGTCGATTTGTGGGACTTGATATCGAAGTAGATATGGACATTGTATCCGATTTACTGTGCCGCTTATCGTGCAACAACAATGGTTCGACTAATGTGAAACACTGATGGTCAGACGAATCTTCATGCGGTGTCATTGTAGAATAACCATGATCAGATTCACCATTAGGCGGCCGCCGATAACTGCTGCCGCTGGACACGTGATAAGGTGAAATATCTGCCGGATTCATGAGATTCCGTTGGGCACCCGCATGATCATAGCCATGTGCGCCACTACCACCTGGCGGATCGTCGTGAACTTGGCAGTCATCGAAGTTAAAACGTGACAATGGCAAGCCGTAATTCTCCTCTTGCATAGAGTCAATATAAAATTGGTCTTGAACATGTGTGTCCAAATTATGCCGATAACAGTAGATGGCGAATCCAATGACAAACGCAAGCACAATGATAGCGCCAGCCACGGGACCTAATGCGGAATAGGAGCTGGGTTTCTGCTGTGGATCATAGCCATGTGCGGCAATTAACTCTAATTCGTCCAGATCGCCATAGGGTGTTAGCGAACCAAGTACACCATTGAAGCAAGATGCTTGCGCTGTGCAGAATGCTACGTTAAAACTGTTGCCATCTACATCCTGTTGACACCACTCACAGCCCATTACAGCGAGACATTCATACTGAGTCAGCAACACATCACAATTGCTACTCTGGCAGCTTGGTAGTGAATCCGGGGAGTCAATATTTTTTGCCGGCACCGCAATAAACTGCTCACCTGGCGGCGTGCAATATGCATATTGCAGTGTGTAATTCGCATACATCTCCCCCACATCCAACTCCATGAGACACTCACACGGACACTCACAATCTGTTTGATCCATTCGCTTGCAGTTCAAACACATGCGATCGATTGTACTACACGGGCAGAAAGCGCCGCCGTCACAGCTAGAGTTAAGCACAGCCGCGAAAATGTTGCTGCCACGTATAAGTGAAATGGCGTACTTCGTACGCTCACCGTGCACGACATTGGTAAGTATTTCGTTGAGAGACGTATTAAAAGAGTAATAACGTTGCAGTGTGCGATTCTGATAGTTGCTGCAGCCAAGCTTGCGTACCAGTGTTTTGTGATTAAGTATATCATTGGACAGATAGGACTCCTTATGAGTTAAGTGTTCGTGGGGCCGCCTCTGATTCCGCAGTGGCGTGCTCGGCTCCAGCATGCTGGGATGTGCTATAAGGTAGCCCTCATGCTCGAATAACAGACACTTTATGCCTGGCAGTTGGCATAAAGGTGTTGTATCCAGAATCAGTTTGTAGTAGAATGCATAGGGAAGATCAACGGCTACAACGGCTAACGGTTGATCATGTTCGATGGAGTGTAAACCATGCGCCTTTCCCTCAAAAATCGTGTGCGAAATGGTGACTATATACCCGGCACCACCTGGTATGTAAATTTTATGATTAGCATAAGGATTTATAATGATTTTACAATTGCCATATAAACTAATCACCTGCATCCAAGTATGGGTCCGTGCTTACGATGCGCCCCGGTTGTTGCATGGCTTTGAGAAACCATGGGCGGCGTGTGGCATCGTAATTTGTACTTAGCAAACATCCAGGATACACTTGCAGGACACCACTTACGGTGGCAATATAACGTCTTATGATATAATTACGTAGCGTTCCACCGGCATCCAGATGACGCTTCTTCAGATGCTGCATTGCGTTATAGAGTGCATTTACCTCATTTCGTATTTGTGGGCGCAAACCTGGATTTGCAATTAAGCCTGTTGCATCTTTTAAATAAGGCATAATGGACTCCACGGTGCGTATTTGTATATTGCGCGTGCTCATGCGGTTATTATGAAGAAATGTAAAAGGCGACACGAACGCAGCGGCGCTGAGGAAGAGTGTTGGCGCTGCTATAAAAAATAAGTAAACAAAGTTGACGGTTTAGTAGAAAAAATCCAAGTAACTGATACCCGGTGGTAATACCAAATGTTGCCAATTGTCGAAAATAACGACAGGTCTTTCCAACCGATGACGGCGGCAGTAAATCCAAGCGATGATAAAGCAATTCAAATGTGGGCGTGTTGCTAGAAGAGCCGTATTCATAATTTTGACTTATATATGGCGGCAAGTTCTCCTTAAAGGCGTATCTCTGTAGTGAGATTGGTAAATGCGCGTGTAGCTGCAACGTTGGTTTGTAATCATTGTTGCTGGTTTTATTTTTTAATGTGACGGCTGGCGGAGCAGTGTTCAGTTTGCCTGTTGTCACCAAACCAAGCACGTAGATGCCTAATATGGATTGCCAGTAGTATGTACGTTGTAGTAATTCAGCATCTCTACGATTATTGTAAAAGTAGACTGTAGTGCTAAGATTGCCGTGGTCATCCGTTAACATACGGGCACGTATATTGGCAAAATCGGTTGCATTCTCCAAAAAGGCAATATCAACGGGAAATCCTGTTTGACTCTGCGTAAGCGGACGCGGAAATGCTGGATGTGCTAGCGTATAGCCAGTGCTTCGAGCGATAAGAAATGCATAACTGGTATCATATTTATTTGCATTCGATTGTGGCTGCTGATAGTTAACCAAATCTTCAATTAAATCGGCTAGATACAGATTGACACCCACTACACCGTAGGGTGGCACCGCATGTGTAATGCCAACAATTACATCTGGAAAGAAACGTACTCCTAATGAAAATTATTTTATTTAAAACAGCCAGAATTATGCCGTACCACCACTCTCGGTCTCCACAACTGGTGCATGCACTTCAAGAATGTCCGATAGATAACGATCATCGAAAAGAGGCTCGAAAACACGTGTGCTCGCGCTTGTTAAGCTGCTTGGTCGCTGTTTAGTGAGCACAAAGCACTTCCCTGCCAGCTTTCGCGTCTGTTGTTCACCATGGGCTGACAACCAATCTCGTACGCTGATGTCGTATTTACTGTAGTTTTGAGCAGCAATATCGCACAGAAACTGCTGCTCATACATAATTCGTTTCTCATCTAACACCACGGCGCATGTATTTATGATCACAGGTGTTACAAGTTTCGCCTGTCCGTTGGCTACCACACGCAGTACTTGCATTGCATCCGAGAGATTGGTAAGTAGCCCACGCGTCACGTAAATAACTTCTGTGGGTTGTTCGCTTGTGATACGACTAGTATTTTGTAGTCTGTGTAACATTTCAAAGGCAAACTCAAATCCAAGAGTGTGATTAGTTAAAGCTTTGACCATGTTAAGATTATTTAAGAAATTCAGTATCTCGTCTATGTGTGCTCGTGTAGCAGCGTATGAACCGTGTTTAGCTTCACTGGGGTACGCCTCCAAATACATATATTCTGCTTCAGCAGCGACAGTTATCACTGATATTTGATCAGTTTCCGATAGCAATTGCAAAACATTGCTGACTGTGGTAACATACAAAAAAGGATTAATATGTACTTCAAACAAACTCAAAAAACTTACCAAAATTCTTGCTCAGTTCCAAGAGCTCTGCATTTAGCGCCGAACCTACATCGATTAAAAGCATTACAAACTTATTTTTTATTGACGACACATAAAAATGTCGAAAATATCTGTCGATATAGCGCCCATCCATGGCCATCACTCCGTCGCTTTGTGATAGAAAATAAATATGTTTATAATGATTTCCCAAAAATTTCAATTTTCCGCTACTAGTATTGGGCAACTCAAAGACTTCGGTTTGGGTTAGTCTATTTCTCAATTCCACTAACTTCTCCGCCATATAGGTATTAGCTGCCATTGAGCGCGCATTATTTTCGTTAAGCAGCGCATTTGATGGCTTCTCTATATCAGACTTAACATTATTTAATATTTGTATTTGATGCTTGTTATAGTTAGGCGTCACGCCGCCATAGTTAAAGCCCACGTCCGTTAGTTGGCAGTTTTCAATAAATGTATTTAAATATAAATGTAAATTGGATAGATTATGTTCGACTGTGGCGCTTGTTTTCTCAAAGTCATCATCAATATCGATGTCAAAGGAGGATTCGCTATCCTCAATTACGTCTTCTTCATAGTTTTCTTGTTGCAGTACTATCTTGGTTATATTAAAAAGTAAAAACTCGCGTAATTCGAGCACGATATGTGTTGCTTTTTGTAATTTCTTCGCTAAACGATTGCTGAATATTTGTATATCCTGTTGTAGCTGTGGGCGCAGTTGATTTTTGCTGCTATTTCGATTGCTGCTACTGCTGCTTGGTGAGATGTTGCTAAAGTGAAGCGAATCAAAAATTTTCTAAAAAAAAAGGCACACAATGTAAGCGTTTTCAAAATAATAATTTTGAGGTGTAGTTACGGCTTACCTGTATAGTTGGCACTCGCATTTCCATGTTGCGTATGTCCCGCAAACGTTCATCAATATTCCTGACCAGTTGAAGAACATTTTGTTGATTGTTGTAGTTGGCTGCAAAGACGCTTGCAGGCGTCTGTTGTTGTTGCTGTATGTAGGCCGCATTGTTGTTGCTATATTCAAGGCTTGCATTTTTACGTGAAGGCACTTTAAACACTGCTGGATTATTGCTATTTGTCGTGTAGTTTGTTGTCACATTTGGACTTTTGTTGATATTGCTTACAAATATAGGAACATTTTGACTATCACTGCTCGCCGCAAACTCCAGATCCGATGGGATTGCTGACGCAACGAAGCTTGCGTACGATAACAGCAAAAAGTTGCAGATGCTGATCATTTCAATTTCTAGCTACACCCCAGGCCACTGTAGGCACCAATTTCATATAGCTTTATAACATGACTTTTGTTGAAAAACTTATTTTCGTGTGTTTGTTACATTGTGTGTATCAAGTCTACAAAACTTTTCAGTGCTTTGAAGCACGTTTGGCTCTTATTCACTTGTTTTTGTTATTTTTGTTTGTTTATGGAATTGCGCTACAGCAGAAACATTTCTACTTTGCCGCCTCTGACAGGGACATACTGACCATGCATAGCGGAATCACGGAAAACTGGTCATTTGTGATTTCCTAGTAACTCTATGCGTGTGAAATACCTCTTTATATTGAAAAATATTAAAAGTTTTTGAATACTGTTGAATTAAACTTTTTTCGGCACGACCGCGAACATCGTGGATCACGAACTTGTAACTGACGTTGTCAGAATAGAGAAGCAGTAATACAGTGTGTGCGTGAATGAGAGAGAACTGTTTCGTGCTCTGCAAACTCTATTACAATGAAGCAGTGGTCAACAACGTAATATGCAATAATTGTAAAAATGACCTCGCAGGTTGATATTGTGTCGGTTAAAGTTTACTTGATTCTTTCAGTAGAATTTCGCAGTACTACTTTTTGTATGTATTCTGAAATGCAACTCTAAAGTATGAACTGCGCAAATTTCTGCAAATAGCGCAACAAAAGTTGACAGCTGCGCTCGTTGCAACATTGGAATTTGAGTAAGGAAAGAGGATATTTTTATTTTACAATTGTTTTTTAATAACTGTTAAATTATTTTAGGATAGATAATCATTAAATGTTACTTATTTTTGGTATTTTTCTGGTTATTTTTCCATCTTAAATTTCTTCTTTTGGATGCAATTCTTTACAAGAAACTTCCGTTTTCTTATGCTAGACTCAAAAACTCAAAACATATCTTCTGCACGAACGTTTCGAATGTCATATATGTCTTTGCGCAGTAGTCAAGCAGTGGCAACCGCTGGTTTTGGCTGGCTCATGGATCTGTGCAACTTTACACTGCATAGTGTTGCACAACGCAGCCTACATTTCCGAAAATACCCATTCTTTGCTACTAATTTGTCATTCTCGAGGCCTAATAGCGGACGTAGACAGCGGATCGTAAAATTATAATTCTAATTAAATTGGCTGTATCATTACTGTGGATTTGTTGGCTGTTATAGTTGTCGGCTAAGAGACTCTGAAACAAATACTATAATGAAGCATGGTGATAACATAGTGGTCTCATTCGTCGATGGATTGGCAGGAGCATAGGTGAGACAGAGAAGTCCGATTCACGTCGAGGTAGTCAGCATTTAACAATGAAACTGTTACTGTACAAGTCGTGCGTTAATTTAAAGTTAAAGAATTAATTTAAATGCCGGCGGCTGCTATTCGATTCCTGATCAATAAATCAAATCAAATCTCTGTTGTTTTTGTGGATGGTGATAGCAATCGATCTATACAACGGCAAAACTTGCATTAGAAGAGATAATGCAATTTGAAAGAGTTGTGACAGAAAAGACGTTACATTTACATTACATGACGAATTACGAGTAAAGTTAATCGTTGTTACCGATGGTCTTGCACATAGGCTGACCAAAAACGCTGGTGCTGTTATTGGCAATAAAATTATGAGATTCTACACGGAACGAATTAGACTATAAAGTTGTATAATGACGAACGCATATTAGAGAAATTCTTTGTCACAGTGAATGATACCGTGGAATGAACTAATCTCAGAATTTTTAAAAATATTAGCGAGTATTACCAGCTGCAATTAGCAGGTTGACAATAGCGTTTTTTTTCTTTTTTGTTTTTAAATGTATACTATTTTAAGCAAACAAAGTACACAATGTTTAGTATGTCAAACAATATGTTCATATGATATGTATTCTTAAATCCATTTTAGTGATTTGGATATTTAAAAAATGGCATCCACAAGCACTTTAAGGTGTGTTTTTGAAATTAAAGAAATGAAAATTTATAGTTATTATGTGCATATATATATTAATTAAACAGTAACAATGACAGTTCCTCGTCATGCACCGACGGCACATGGATCTCTTGGTATAGCGGTCTACGTGGCAATGAGATGTTAACACGCGTGCCGGATGACTTTATCAAAGACAAATTTAATTTAATAGGATTGGAGACGGCTGTCATAAATTTTTATCAGGGTTTGGACATAATACTTGACATGGAATACGAAAACGAATACGGCTTGGGTCCGTTACCTACAGATTCAGATGACATCAATGCTGTACAGCTCTATGGTTTAATACATGCACGTTACATCCTCACTGTACGCGGTGTCGAGGACATGGCTGTAAAATATCAACGTGGGGATTTTGGGAGCTGCCCCCGTGTTAATTGCCATGAACAGAACACAGTGCCTGTGGGTATGTACGATCATTTGGGCATCGATATGGTGAAACTATACTGTCCCAAGTGCTGCGATATTTATCAAGCGCGCCAAAAGTTCAAACATTTGGACGGTGCTTATTTTGGTGAAAGTTTTCCGCATAATTTTTTTATGACAATGCCTCACTTGCGACCGGAACCGCCGAAGTTACACTATGAACCACGGTAAGTTGGAAATGAACATTTGCATTGATATATAATTAATATTTGCTGTATACTTGTATTTTCAGTTTGTATGGTTTCAAAGTATTTAAATCTACATATATGCCACTGTCACCAAGTTCGTCTTAAGCGGCAATTAGTAAAACTTTTTATTCGGATTCAACTGTTATTTGTTGCATTGCAGTTTACTGTTTTTATTTTTTTTTAATTTTTTTATTTTGTTTTTTATTTTATTTTATTTTTTTCATACCTTAATAAATTAACGAGTAGTGCCAGTCAAAATTACTGCGTTCATGTGCCTGTCAGTCTGACTTTATGTGCATATGCATATTTGAATTTGTGAATTCTTGAGAGAGAGCCATGGGAATTCGTTAAGGAAGCCCATGATAATCCACATCTGTCGGTACCAAAAATAGCCCATGGCCTCTTCACACCACTTCACACAAAAGCTTCGGGCGAATCGGTGCTTAGAGTGCTTAAAAGCAATGGTGAATCGGGCGTGTTGCCAAAAAGAAACCGTTCCATTCTAAAGCCAATATTTCGAAGTGGCTAAACTATGCACAAAAATTTGTATTCAACGATTAAAGTAAATTCAACATTTGGGTTTAACTGTCGGAGTATTTGATTTGCTTACGTTCATAGTAACAAACGCGATCGGATAACGGTTTTTGTGCTTCATCTACTTTGTAACGAATAGTTTGTTTGACTGTGTGTGTGACCTAGATGGACTTTGCCAAAAAATCTGAAAATTCGGAGCCAATTCAGCAAATTATTTACCATTTCAATCACTTATCTTAGTCTCATTCAATATGTACAACTATACTTGAACCAACATTTTTTCTGATTTTTATAAGAAATCATCAGCATTATCCTTGCAAGAAATTAAAATTGCTTAGTTTTATATCTTCAAGCTATGTTATTAACTTTTATTTACTGGAATTTTGATCTCGAAAAAACCTGATAAGTTTACATTTTAGAATAGTTCACAACTTCTGTTGAATGAGTTACACATTGGCCAAATGACGAAGCTACACGAAAGTTCCAAAATGTATTGTGGAAGGGAGCAAATTCTTCCCTTACTCTGCAATAATTTAATAATTGTTATAAATTAATTGATTTGGGGTACTCTAAAAGAGACATTTTACAAATTTTTTTTATATTATCGCTAAGCTTTTTTGTTTAATAATTAATGCGTAGCTTGTCTTTATTATTCATTAAATTAGCATAAACATGTATTTCTATGCATTTTGAATATACTTTACGCTTAGTTCACCTTAACACATTTTCACGCGCCATGTATAAGAATTTCCGTTCGCCGTTTAAATACATTAATGAGAGCTCATAAGATTTTGATGTACTGCCAAGTCGATATTAAATGAAAATAGTTAAGTCATCGCTTATTCCAAGTCAGTGTCGATGCACGATAATGCATTGCTTACTTTTCTTTTCATTTCAACGTGAACAACATTGAACTTGACGATGCTTTGCCGATTAGCTTGGACAGCTGAACGCCGCTGGTGACATTGTTAACACGCAAACCCGGCCCCAAATATTGCAACAGATATTGGCGGCATAAAAAGTGCAAGTGCCAGATATGTTGTCATCGCCTGGGCGCAACTTCAATGTCGCTAGCATGCAGTTCATTATGTTCTTTTTATTTTTTTTTTATTTAATTAAATTTTTTCTTTGTAAATACGTGACTATTTGACACACAAGCAAAAAGAAGAAAAAATAAAATGGGATTGCAACTTCTGCCAGTTATTTTTTGCCTTAGTTTTTTGTTTGTTTTTTAATATACACGAAGACGCATTCATGATTTCATTTATGAGACGTGCATTAAATATTAATTTTGAAATTTTGTTCAAATTCATGATGTATAAAAATGCGTGCGATCGCTTAGTGCAGTCAGTTGTACGCAATTTTCTGATTCGGCACAGCACCGCTTTTGTTTTCATGATGCTACAGGTGTGTCCAAGTAATATTAGACGCATAAATGATTCTTTAACTTTGAACATTTGTTTGTTTCAACAGATATTTATCTTCTTTACAATTATTTACATAACGTACGCGGAGCCACCTGTACGTACGGATGCGCCTTATGCAGCTGCCGGCTGGCGTCCTGATATACCGTTCGCACTGCCGGGCGAATACCTGCCACCACAGGAATTTGCAATGCAACAAAGCCGCGGTCCAATTAGTTTTGAAATAACCAAAGAACGCGTCGACTTTGCAGGAAAAATCAAGGACGATGCTTTACGTAAGAAAAATCAGCCACAACCAGCTTTTTTAGTGCCCCAGGCAGATTTACTAAATACACAAGCCTTGCCCAATGCTGAAGGTTCAACGGTATTCAAGCAGCCAGGAGAAAGACCGATATTCGAACAACCACAAAACTCGCAAAACTCCCGGCCTATCTATGTGCGACCACAGTCACAGCAGCAGCCGCAGCAGCAGAATTTTTTTCCTGTGCCAAGACCCACCGCAAAGCCAAGTCAGTCTTCACAGCCAGCTGCGGAATACGGTGCACCCATTGCCAATAATGGTGTCAACGTAAACTATCCCGATCAGCATGCGCTGGCACAATCCAATGACACCGATGATGATAATGCAGCAGATATTTCACCAAATGGCCTCACTCCCATTGAGGCCCTAAATGCTGCCATCGATGCCTACTACGATGCTTTGGCGCAGTATAATGTGCATCGCCAGGACGAGGCAGCCGATGAGGCAAATGAACGTGCACAGTACAGCAAACTTAATGAAGGCCGCTATTATATACTGACTCCAGAAAACACACTGCAGCGCGTTGTCTACAGCACCGGCCAGGATGCTGAAGACACACGGTCCAATGGGTTTACGGCACAGCTAAAGTACGCAACCATCGGCGAGATCAAGGATCCAATCTATAAATATAATAATATGGGCCAACTGGTGCGCATATTAAAATAATTCGAAATCTGTTATGGCTAACTCATTAGGCCCACATTTCCATTTGTTACCCTCTAAAATGTTATTTATCAATTTATTGTACGTATATATAAAAATGGATGCTTGCTTATTATCTTTGGTGTTTCTTTTGCGTTTCTGTTGCTATGGCTAACCAAAAATAATTGGCCGCCATTAACAGAGAAAAATAAAATCCGTTATATCTTTAGAACTATTTTATGCAAGTGGATGAAATTTGAATCGGAATCTATTTAATGCAAATGAATGAGATTTGGTAAATATAGTAAAGAAAAATATTAGAGGAACTATAGTATATAAGCTAAGGAAGGATTCAACTAAAGTTTTATAGATATTATTATATTGTTATTTTCTATATATACAACTACAAAATTACGAGGGCGCTACAAAATATGTTACTTATGAATATAATTCCTCATTCAATTGTTTAATCAAGTCCTTAGGTGCGTGTTAGCATCTATTGAACAGAATCGCGTAAACTACTCCGGGAGTCCGGCGTTCTTTTACCTTTTTTATAACATAGTAATAAGCATCGCATTGCATATTTCTTCAGAAATTTCACTCATTTTCAAATTAATATAACTTTTTACACGAGCAAAGAATTATAAAACTGTCTTTGTAAGCAAAGCCTGGTCATCATCATCATCTTTCAAACATGTGTTCATTTAACACAATCGGATTAGTGTTGTACTGTATATGGGTATCAACACCAAATAATCAAAAAACCGCACATACTTTTTAGATGACACAGTATTTTCCTTTGTTAAGTAGTAAGGTAGACCCATAATGCTGGGGTCACGTAAAGCTTTTAAGTATGTGTGAAAAGTAAATGGATAATGGTTTTACAATAATCAGCATTTAATTCATGACATTAAGATCTTTGTAATTTGAAAAAAGAAATTTTTTTAATATATAAATAAACTTATCCGTTCACGCACAGCATGAAAGTCGGGAATAAACCTTTTTATCAGCAGACTTTAAAATGTGCATGAGTAACTCTTTGTTTGCTCGAGATTTGTTTACATATCTCGAATCGGCAATTGTAGAATTGTTTTGGCTGATAAGCTATTTCACTATAAATAATGCAGTTTTTGTAACGACTTAATCAGTCTTGTTTTGCACTATGAAGGGATACGTTGCAGTTCTAATCGCATTGGGTTTTGCTACGCCAATACTGGCAATTACAATGGATCGTTGCTCGCTGGCAAGAGAGATGGACCGATTGGGCGTGCGTCGGGATGAGCTAGCACGCTGGGCTTGCATTGCTGAACACGAAAGTGACTATCGTACTTGGGTTGTGGGTCCTCCGAATACGGATGGCTCGCGGGATTACGGCATCTTTCAGATTAACAATTTGTTCTGGTGTCAACCATCGGATGGCAGTTTCTCCCACAATGGTTGTCATGTCAGCTGTGACGCATTAACATCTGATAATATAGCGCGGTCGGTGCGTTGCGCGCAGCAGGTACTCAGAGAGCAAGGCTGGGCGGCATGGACTACATGGAAATACTGCAACGGGAATTTGCCTAGCATCGACGATTGCTTTGTGAATCTAGGAAGTCGTACTAATTACGGTGGCTATATGAAATACAACGACTTCTGAATGTAGTTGAGAATATAAACATGCGGAAACGATCACTTCTGAAAAAGTTTTACTGTTATACCCTTTATTTTTAGAGATTTGACGTTTATTAAAATCAATGTGAATTTTTTTTTTAATAAAAAACAAAAATAAATATTTTTAATTTATGTTTATTACGCATTACGCATGATCTGTTGTAATAAAAAACTAGAAAGGCAGGGCTATAGTCGGGCGTAACCGACTATAGAAAACCCTGTACCAAATCCAAAACTGAATATTTTTTTTTGTTGCTTCAATATTTTGAATTCATTATGTAAGGATATCTCAAGTAATAAAATTTAAAAAAAAAAAAAAGCCATTTTTCGGCTGATCGTTCCTATAGCAGCTATATGTTTTAGGTTGAATATCGAAAAAAAAAATAAACTCGTTATGCCTATGGATTAGCAGAGTCTTCGTGCCAAATTGAGTGATTGTAGGTCTAACCGTTTCCGAGATCCGTGCGTTCATACGGACAGACGGACAGACGGACAGACGGTCAGACGGACAGACGGACAGACGGACATGGCTATATCGACTCGCCTTTCCACGCTGAATCAAGAATATATATACTTTATGGGGTCTGCCACGCCTCCTTCTGCCTGTTACATACTTTAATATTCCCTTTAGCATTTTTTGGTACAGGGTATAAAAACCATAGAATACCCTGTATTCAATACAGAATGCAGTAAATTTTTTTTGCATTAATGTTTTATTTTAATTATACATTTAGCGATATTTTAGATTTTTTATTTTATTTAACAACAAATTTTTTATTAGTAAACGTCATATAATTGGATATTACCTAACATTATTAAACCCAAAATTTTTAATACATACATATGTATTATTGAGCTGTATGATTAGACTTCACCTAAAACTATTGAATCCAAAATTAGTGTAACGATATTTTGGAAAACAAAAGAGTTTTTCTTAGTAAATGTGGTTTTTTGTCCGATCGTTTGTATGGCAGCTGCCATGTGTTATAGGTTGAATTTTGACAAAGCAAAATAAACTCGCTATGCCTATGGCTTAGGACATTCTTCGTGCTAAATTTGGTAGTCCTAGATCTAACCGTTTCCTAGTCGGAAACATCTATGTAATGTAGGGGTAAGAAATTGAAAATACAACAACAAATGGGGATATAAAAAAAAGTTTTCTTGCGGCCGAAAATCGGGAAGACTTCGAAAATAGATTAGAAATATTTTCAGAGAGGAAGTTTGGGTAAAGCCCTTTTGTATAGTGGGTAAGAACCAAATCAGCCGAGTATAAAATGCTAACTGGTGATTCATTGCTATTTTGCGGTTTTGTTTAGATAAATGCATATCATCAATGAACTTACAGTTTTATATGTGCTGATATGCCGTTTTTGAAATGAAATTTATTGTGATCACATGCAACGGTATTAATTTTATCACTTTGCAGTGGTTTTAGACTAAGCGTCTTTTCTATTGGATGTTCTCTTGAGTGTAACCACAAACGTCTTTGAAAACTGAACGATTACTTTTGAACTAAAATAAGTAAAATGCTTTGTTTTTGTTTTATACAAAAATGCTTTCTTTATTAAATACATATTCAAAAATCTTATACTCCTTCTTTACACTTAAATTTTTTTTTTTGTGTTTTTCCTTTTCATTTTTTTTTAATCATTTTGAGTATGCTATGTATGTATGTTTAAAATTAAATACAAGATATGCGTAATAATGATATGCGATAATACAATGACGCATGCTACTTCTCTTGCATGCGATATTTTATGGGGCTTCCTTATGCAATGTGGTTGCGCGTGTGTGTGTGTGTTTTTTTGTTTCTTAAATGTGTTTTTCCAGTTTTTTTTCTTGCTTCGTATGCTTCTTCTGTGTAGTTAACACATAAAAAGTGTCATGGAGTCGGCCGTTTTTGTACAACAAACACAGGAGCTCGTGGTTGAGCGCTTAACAAACAAATGACGACGAGAAAACACGGCAAGGGTACGACTGATTGAGTGAGTGAGCAAGTGAGTGAAGAAGAACGTGAGAATCTGAGAGTTTAGCGAGCTTATGGCAACGTTTGGGAAATAAGGCGGTAACAGCAACGATAGTTGGCATACATAGAAAACTGTACTGATGGCCTGCTAGACCTTTAACACTTCTGTGATGCGAAGCGAACGCTACTAAGTTTAAGGGAGCTATATGAAAAAAAAACATAATAATGAACGAGAAATGAAAAGAAATAACAAAATTATAATAAAATATGAAGACTTGGCCTTGCTATGACGCGTGCTAATACAAAGTAATTCTCATGCCTCGACTCGCACTCATTCGTGTTTTATTGATAGCCGCCGAATTTACTCTGCGCATTGCTGTCGTAGCCACCGCCGTTCTGGTAGCCGCCGTTGCGTCCGCCGTTGCCGGCGCCATTGCCGACCTGTTCGTAGCGTATGGTTGGGCGGTAGCCGTTCTGGTCGGCTTCGTACTCGACAATCTGTTTGCGGCCATCAGGCAGCAGCACATAGTAGCGGCCGACAGCCAAATCGCCATCGCGAGATTCCATGTGGCCGAAGTCATTGCCGGATTCGTAGTCCTGCACGTCGTATTTGAATTCGTATTTAGCTGGGCCGTAGTTCTCCTCAGCGCGTTGCCCGTAGCCGCCGTTTTGACCCTTGAATATGGCACCCGTGACTGCTGGAGCGCCATAGCTGCTCTGTGGTGGCGCAATGGGCGCTTGATAACTGTTGCCGGGCGCCGCTCCGGGACGCTGAGGTGGCAAGTAGTTACTCGCCGGCGACTGATACGACTGCGTGGGTGGCAGATAGTTGTTCGAGGGCTGTTGTGCCTGATTTGGTGGCAAATACTGATTCTGCGGCACTGGTGGCTCGGCGCGTGTGAGCGAGACACAGACCAGAAGAGTAATCGCAGCGAAGCACTGCAATGGATGCACAAGCAAAGGATGTCGATTTGTACAATTAGTTTTTTTAAGTTCGCTTGTCGCCTTATACGTCATGTTTAAAATATTTAATAATAACAAAAATTTTATAAATTTCTGTAAATGAATTAGTAAAGACATAGAAACCAAATAAATAAAAATTATACGTGAACTCAATGTTTAAAATGACCGACTCAGATGAGACCACGTGGATACATTGGTTCTGTAAGCAACGTGGACATGAGTTCTTCTGCGAGGTCGACGAGGACTACATACAGGACAAGTTTAATTTGAACTTCTTGGACAACGATGTCGAACACTATCGTCGCTCGCTTGAAGTCATACTCGATCTGGACAATGACCCCGAATCGGAAAACCCGCAGGAGCTGGCCGAAATTGATCGCAACGCGGAACGTCTGTATGGCTTGATACATGCGCGCTATATACTAACGAATCGCGGCATCGAGCTGATGCTGGACAAATTCCGCAAGGGCGTGTTTGGCTACTGTCCGCGTGTCTACTGCCAGCGACAGCCAGTGTTGCCCATTGGCATAACAGATGCGCCTGGCGAGGAGATGGTGCGCATCTACTGTCCCAAATGCAATGACATATATTTGCCGCGTTCAGTACGGCATTCGCACATAGACGGCGCTTACTTCGGCACCGGGTTCCCACACATGCTGCTCATGGTTAATCCGGATATCAGACCAAGGCGCAGCAAACAAAAGTTTGTTCCGCGGTAAGTTACACAAGAAAATTATGGTTTTTGTTATCAATTGAAAATTCGTTGACAGGCTTTATGGCTTCAAAATACATCAATCCGCGCAGCGTCAACTCCAAGATGCAATGAGCAGCAAGGAGAACCCCCAAGAGGCGAATGATAGCTAAAGTGTGTTGTAAGGCGCAATTAACCTGCTTCGGAAGAGCAACAACAACAATAAAACAACAAGCATTACAACTAATTATGCAAAACCTGTTACTTTTTCTCGATGCCGCTGCTTGCTTAGATGTCATCTGCATACTGCAAAACTGCTTGGCTGCTTAGCTGCTTAGAAGAGATGCACCCACAACTCTTTGCCAACTCTGCCAACTCATAATTAGTCTAAAATTTGCATTTTATGCATATCGCTGACAGTGTTTTTGCGCTATTGTCGTCGTTGTTTTCGGCTTGACTGGCATTAGCAAGTTGACAAACTCTGCGTTTCTCGTCAGCGCCAGTTTAGGCATGGTAAAAACATTAAGAAATAATTGTTTTATGCACGACAATTGCATTGAAGTTGTGCCACATGCAAATGCAATGCTAATTGGTTAATCATTTTTTAGATGGCACGCAGAATGGTCTCCCAGGCAGTCCCAGACCTCTTTAACTGGGGCAAAGATATTCTGTTACCCAATTTATTTCAGACTATTATCTAAAACTGTGTCCTTTACATATGCACGAATTTTGAAAAATATTTGTAAAGCTTAGTTTGCAAAAAAAAAGAAAAAATTGCGCATACGTCGCGTGTGCACGTTTAATGCAGACTCAGCTGGGCGCATTAGCAGTGAAGCAAAACATCTGCCTTATGGAAAAACAAACACGAAAAACATTTAAATTTACGTGGCGCTTAAGTTGTTCTGTCAGTTGCAGCAGCTATGTATTTAATTCTAATTGGTCATAACTAACAAAAAATGCAATAAACATTTGCAATGCCAAATTAAATTTGTCGCACTGTGCATGTTAAGTTTGCTTGGCGCTGGTTTGTGCTGCTTGTCTTGCCGCTGCTTTGGCGGTGCGGCTGCTGCTGCTGCTGCTAATGCATGACAAATTGTTGTCGCAAGACGGGTTGCAGCAACCTTGCTACCGAATGGCAGCTGTCGTGTGTGTATTCTGCATAGTTTATTGCATATGAACTGTCAAAATGTGATTTTAGGCATTTCGCTTATTGCATTTGAGCTGTATAACGAATGACTCAAGACACGAACTTGTTGACAAGTAGTGGCTTATAACAGCAAGTTAGCATTTAAACGCACTTCAGCCAGTTTTACATTTTTGGCGTAGGATTTACATTAACGAGCCTGAGGCAAACTCACTGGCTTAGCACTTAAGTGTTGCTGTTTGTTTTGTCGTCGTTAGACTGCTAAATTTATTTTGAAGTTATATTGCGTCAAGAAGCACTTGTTTAGGAAAAGATGATGCAGTAATACCTGCAATAGCAGCTAACGTGCTTTTGAAAGTGCATGCTGTGCACTATCACAGCACTTCCTTTGCGCATTGGCTAACTGAAGCGCCAACACTGCTGAGTTATGCTGTGCTGTGCTGTGTTGTGATTTTCATAGTTCCATTATGTACTTCATCAATGACTTTCATGCTTGATTGGCGCTAGACGTGCATTTGTACATCGCACACTGTATGCCAGAACGCTGAAGATCTTTTAGCTTGCGCAGTTTGCAGTGCTTGTGTATAAATAGTTGCTTCCGTTACAAGCCCAAAATCACAGCTGAACAATTTAATTATTTGTTTATTTTAAGTGCCGCACACTGTCGCCAAACATTTTGCAATGCACAAGCGACGGCCTCCTGTTGCTGTGCTCTTCTCTTGTTTCAATTCGCACTTACAGCGTGCAGCTCCTCATAAATCTTCAGTACTTCATTAATCAAACTACACGCCAAACTGCCATAAGCGCAAACGTTAATCGCCAATAATCAAATAAATTATACTTGTACATTCGCGAATTAATGAAAATCTTAATTCAAAATCATCATCGTGGGCAACGGTGCACAGTAGCCCAACTCAATTGATTACTTTTAATATATGCAGCATTTCGTGTTAATTTTTTAATTAATAATTTGCGAATAATGCAAATCTGTTGTCTACTGTTGGAAGTGGTGTATTGCTTCGGGCTCGGAAACGAGAAGCATGAAATCTTTGGAATTTATTAAATGCTGTTATGCACTTGACTTAGTTTTGTAAATGTGATGGGAAAACGGTATGAAGTCAAGGCATGCAGTAGGTTTGGCTGAAATGTGTCAAATAATTCTTTGACTAAATTAATATTAAATTGAAAGTATATGGCAGGACCAAAACTCTTCAATATATTTGCTAATATATTGCATGCGTACATTGTTGTGCAAAATATTATAACAATAATTGTTTAGCGAAGTTACTTCTAAAAAATTCAAGACTTGCAGAATGTCCTTCCTTGTATTCCTAATATTTTTCTTTATAATCAGTTTTATTTTTTATTTTTTGTTGTTTTAATTATTTTGCACACCAATGTCACATTTTTGATAAACTAAACAGCAAGGACATACGTGAGCTGCACTTGCATTTATGATTTCAAAGCCTTTAATATTATACAGGCATATCGCTTAGCCGTTAAACACTTCTTGCTCTGTTCGCAATATCCTGCCCAAAGGATATGCGACTTACACTGTTTATTATATTTAGTTTTAATAATGTTGAAACAATTTTTGGAAATACTTTTGTTAATATTTTAAAGTTGATTTAAATCGCAACTACCTTCATTTTGTGTAAACACTTGTTTGGTAAAAAAACTGAAAAAACACACACGAACGAACGTTTAAGCTAAATGCGTTTGTTGCTTTGCTCTTGTACTTCTTACGAAGATGGTTGATTTGATTGTGATACTGAAACAATTTCGTAGGCCAGTATTTATATTTGAAATAGTGCAGCAGACAATCTTTGACTCCAGCACCGCCATCGACTTCGACGCCGACTCAGCATAGCACACGAAAAATAATAATGACAACAACAACGAAAATTGTGCGCCAAATTTGAAAGAAAAAACTGCAGACCAAAGCAAGAGCGTGAGCATAAAATAAAGAAAAAAAAAAACAAACAAAATCAAAAAGAAGAAGTAACAGTCGCTTGACGTAGCAACAACAAACCAACAAAATTTAGAAAAAAAATTTAAAAAAAAAAATGAAAACAAAACAAAATTCAAATATGTATGTTAAAAAATCTTAAAATCAAATTGCAGCTAACTGAGCATGGTACTCAACAGCAGCAGAAGCAGCAGCAGCAGCAACAACAACAGCAACAACAAATGCGATATGTAAACTTAACTGTTATAGTAAACTAGTTACTTTTAAATTAAAGGCAAACGGGCTTAAAGGTAAAAAGCAACAAAGACGATAATCACAGCCCGAGTACCATCATCATTAACAACAACTACAACAACAATAACAACACGTTGCATGAGTTCCACTGAGCTAAGTAAGTTGGTGGCATGACATGCGAGCGTAAATGTAACTTAAATGCTGCTTGGAGAGTGCAAAAATGTCGGAGAGGCGCACATTTACTTTTATTAAACAACGCAACAAAAACAACAACAACAAAACAACATAACAGAAACATAATAACAAAAACACAAACAACAAACCATTGAAACGAAAAATGTTTGAGCATAACAACCATTCAAATAAATGAGCAATGCGGGAGTAATGTTTATTTGTTGTTGTTGTTATTGTTCTTCTTCTTTTCCTTCTTCGTCTTGTTACAACAATGGTGTACAAGTAACACTTGCTAATAAACGTTTGTTGTTATCGTTGCCGTTGCTGTTATTGTTGCTGTCGCTGTTGTTGTGTGTAATAGCAAGAGTCTGATTTGCTATTACCGCATCGCAGCTCGGCTGCTGCCGACGCAGCCTCTTCTACGCTGCGTCCATATATTCGCAAGAAATTCATCATTGCCACAACAACACAGTCGCCAACAGTGAGCGGAATTGGTTCAAAGCAGCTACAGCGCGGCAACTGAGTCGAGCTTCGGCTTGGCTTCGCCTCTCGCGCAGACTGCAGGCTGCCTCGCTCGCGTTAAGCTACGCATCTTCTTCGTTGCTTCGCTGTTAACATTTTGGCGCCACTTGTGCTCCGGCTGCGTTGGGCTTAGTCCATCTCAGGCAGTCGTGTTGCGCATGCGCTGTATTTTAGTGGTGTTTGGTTTTGAATCACGAATTAACAATGAAATTGTACCAAAGAATACGATTTTTTAAAAATATTTATAAAAAAAAAATTATGTACATGTATGCCATAAATTGCAAATTGATATAAACCATACAGAAATTAATTAATTTATAACATTAAATTGAAAAATGTGTAAACTAGGCACAAGTTTATTAATTTATAATGTTAAATTGATAAACGTGTTAAAAAACAGAAAAGCGCATAAAATGAAAAAAAAAAAAAATTTATTTTAAATTTGGTTTTTCCAATTTTAAAAATCAAATTTTTAAATAAACAAAGCTGAATTTTTAATTTCCTTTGCTTAACCAAACGTTATAGATACGAACTTGTATAATTGTTTAATATAGAATGAAAAATCTAATCCAATTATGAAATACAAAAAAGCCGCAAAAAGATTTTTTAACGGTTTTCATTTGCATTATTTTAGCATTTGCCTGAAACATTTTTTTTTCCGATTTTTTCTCATAACGCCAAACCAAAGCTGTTGGCAATCGTAATAATGAATATGTTCGCACCTTACGGTCTAGTCAAGTAATTATTTTATGTTGTTTGCTATTTTGAAACTAATTCTCAGTAGTTTTATGGTTTATAAAATTTTTATTTGTTTTTAATGTAGAAATATATGTTTATATGTGCAATGAAAATACATGATTGCATTGTTATTCCAAATTAAAAAGTAATTCATTTACAAAATGCATTCAAAATAATATTTCAACACACTTTTTTGGAAGTTCCCTAGCCGGCTTTGGTAAATGAGTTGCTTGTTGACCGAGTCACAATTCCAGTGGCACAGCCAGGGAACATTTTTAAGTCCAGACAAGCTTTTAATTTTTGGCTGTTTTGTAGGGTTGAAGGGGCTTCAGTATGATCACATTAATGGATGCAACTGCTTCAAACTAATAAACTTGACCTTAGCTAATATTATAAGTATTATCATTGGACAGTTAGCTTTGACTTTGGTAACTTTTAATTTATTTATATTATGGTTTTGGTATGTTATGTTATTTCAGCAAGTTGTCGCTAGACAGCTACTTGAAAATAAGTTATTGGCAATGTGATGAATTTCATACTTGAATTAAAGTAGATCATTCGTGTTGATGCGATATTTAATATTAAGGAAGCCATGCTTCTTTCGCTTTGAATGCTTGAGCTACCATGTTGTTTAAGTTTGTTGCTTCTTCATCGCTATTTTTTAAGTTTATAGAAACCTGCAGTTTTTTATAGATTTTCAGTTGTTAATTAAGCGGCTTTAAACACACTTCAAAGATACGAACTTTTTTTAAATTCACGACATGCTAATTTATTTGAAGTCAAATATTTCTGTTAATAAGGAAATATTTCCGCTGAGCGTTCGACTCGTGTATAAGCAGATTAATGTTGTTGTTAATAGTTAGAACTAGGCCGATATAGACATACGTCACCAGTCGACTTGATTGTGAACGAGTCAGCGTAGCATGATAGACACGAACGACTTCTAATCATAATTAAGAAGACACTTATGACAGAGTACTCAGAGAAGGATACTTAAATTGATTACGAACAACTAATTTGGAAAGAATGAAGAACATGGCCAGTAATACTTTGGCAGATTTACTCTGTTTGTCTGACTACATTACTCAGCCGATATGTGTGCCTAGAGGAAGACCAAGGGAAGCAGGCTAAATTGCCAATTTTTTATTTTAATTTGATTATGCTCATTGGGCTTAAAATGCTACCTTATAATGTTAGTACGTGTTAAGGGTATTGCATGCCTTGACTTGCTATTAGAATGCCATTTAAAAGTATTAAACATCTTGCTAAAATCAATAAATTAAAAATGCGCCAGAGGCAGCACAGTTTTATTTTTGAAAATTCATTAATTAGTGCAGCACCCACCACTTATTCGCACACGTAGCATGCCATGACCTATCACAACAGCGTAATAATTTTAACGAAAACATACCGAAATAAAAACACACACACACACACACACATGATTTGTGGGTGTAGCAGCTAACAATGCGCCAAGTGCCTTAACTAACTGTATCTAAGCGTAAAAATCTCTGCACACACAACACGTTAAGCAGAAAATTGACTTTTGTTTGCTTTTTTCGTTTTTTTTTTCTGTAATTTTATTGTTATTTTAAATGCGTAAAATAAAGCGATTGGCATTTGTTTTTGTTGCTGTGGCACGCGCTGACTTTCACATTTTAATAAAATAATGAAATTGCGATTAATTGTGCGCAAGCTTAGCGCCATGCATATGTATATACACACACCCACACACACACACATATATATGCACATATGCACGAGTGTGTGGCCAGGGTTGAAAAAATATGCAAGTAATTTGGCGACCTTTGCCGACATGGTTTGCATTGAGTTGAGCATTGTGGAGCTATCAGTGCGGCAGAGAGAATTAAGAAGGGAAAAACGATCATGCATATAATTTTCACAACATTAAAAATCGTTTAACACGTCATTACTTCGAATCACAAATGCTACGTGGCTAATTTGTAGCCAGCATGCAAATTTCATTTGGTGGCCGCCGTCGTCGTGGCTGCTGCCGATATTATTGCTGCGGCTGCGGCTGTGGCTGCGTTTGCGGTTGCTGTTGCTACCTCTGCTGATGATGCTGATGATGGTGATGATGTGGCCGAGCATGCTAAATGTAATACCAGCGATCGTTTGCTGAAGGACACCCAATGACTTGGTTAGCTGGCTTACGAATTTATTACGTTTACATTTAAAAATATGTGAGCCCACAAATCAATTAAAGTATGAACCAATTATGCAATTTATGCGCACTTGAGCTCGACCCATTCTGCATTCGAACATCGGCTACATCAAGGCAGGCATGAATATTAAACTCATGTACATATAAGCTGCGAGAAACAAAACGAAAAAAAAAAAAAAAATATATTCGAAAGTGTTTTGCACATTCTTTGCTGTGCAGCTAATGCACTCCGCATGCAATTGAAGTCGTGCTGAAGGTCAGAATGATGCTAAATTTTAAAGCAAGAACATAAATGTCGTCAGCGATGTTACTCAAAACTATAACTACAGTAAGAAAAAATCAGAGTAAAAGCTAAGCTTGACATTTGGCATTTGGTTGGCAACGAATCGTGGCAGCCAACTGTGCAGCGATAACTGCTCAATCGACAAATTGCTGGCGCTGCACATGATGCCGACATGCATGCGACTACTGTTGCTGCTGCTGCTGCTGTCGTTATTGCTTTACAACAACAATAACAACAACTGCAAGTCGCAGCCATCAAATCGAGTGAAGCATGTTAGGAAGAATTAATTTAATTTGCACTTTCGTAATTATGTTAACTGAAGCAGCAATTAAGCGGCTCAAGCGCACTCATTAAATCTTGAATTTAAATACGCAAAGCAATTTAAACGGAGGCGTACAACGTAAAACATAACATACACCGCACATCGAACATCGCACATCGCCATTACATATTATTGCGGCGTATTGACGACGACGACGACGACGACGGCGATGATGGCGACGACGACGTCATTGCAAATATTTGTGGCTCACAGCGTGCACATCACACTGACAGCAGTTTGAAAAAACGATTCGGAATGAAACTCATTAATAACAGCAGCAGTAAAACAAAGGCCAATGAATGTTTTCGAGTCGTCTGGCGCAACGCGTGAGGCTGTCTACAAGTCGGCGCTTGCCTACACACGGTGCTGCGCTGTAATTCGTTTTGGTCAGCATAAAAATTGTATCCGGTCTGGTGTTCTTAAGTGCGCTGCCGAACATACGTTGACGTTGTTTTTTCGCTTTGGCGCTGTGAACGCGTTTGTTGCTTAAGTCTTTCGCCTTGTGCGTACATGTTTGGGGTAATACATTACATTGCAAAAAGACAAGCAACAGCATTTTCACGTCCTTCATATGTTATGCCCTGCCCTGCCCTGCCCCGCCCTGCTGCTGTAGGTCATAAGACAAATTGTGCATATACATGAATTGGACTTATGTTTGTGTGCTTCGATTAAGCTCGAAGGCGTGAAGTAAATATTCACAGCGTTTATTAATTTGTAAGTTTTTCGCTTAGTGTCTGTAATTAATTTGTGCCTTACACCTTTCTTGCTTCAGCATAGAGGGCAGCTTCGAGTGATAACTCATGGTATTAATTTCGGAGTTTTTCGTTATGCTTCAGCCGGCATATTAGCATCTTACAAGGCATCGTTTAATTCGAGTAACTACGTGCCGCCTCCAACTGACTGGGCAGGTGGCTTACGTCAGCGCGGACTGCCGCGACCAATTTATGTGTGTCTTTGTGCCTCACACGCAACTGTTGAGTTCAATTAGAGCAGCACACACACTCACACATGCACACGCAGCTTTTTCGCTGCTTTTGTCAAAGTTGACCATAAGTATGAAAAATATGATATTTTGGATTTTTTTTATTTTTATTTTTGTTTTTTTGATGCATGCTAGTAAAACAAAATTAATGGTTTATTTTAACTAAGTAATTGTTTTTTCTCGACTCTTCTTGTGACATTGAAAAGTCATCTCTTTGGCAAGTTTTTTACACCTTTAAAGTAACGAAAGACTAGCAAAAATTAATCTTGTTTTTAACGCGTTTGAAGCATGAAAAAAATAAAAAATGAATTTTAAAAGCAGCAGCGCATGCCAATGAACACGCAAAACAAAACAAAGAAAAAAAAAGTAAAAACTAAAACTAGCGAAAAAAGCACCTTAAAATATTTGCAAAAATATTATTAAAAAAAGAAAACAATCTGCAGCAACGGTAACTTCCGAAATTTGGCTGTGCATGAACGCCGTCTTAAGTGTTTAATCATCGCACATGCAGACAAGCGAGCAAACAAACAAATAAATAAATTTACTACGCTGCGTAGCTTAAACGCCTCTCCACGGCGTAGACACATGAGCATCAGCCGCATACGAGAATGATTACTTTTTGTTGTCTTTCACGGTTTAATGTGTGTATTTTGGTCATTGAAGAAAAACACAACAAAAAAACAAAAAAAAAAAACAAATCAAATGCTTATGCATAGTGTGAGCTCTTGGTATGCGTTTTTGTGTTTTACACTGGCCCGTGTAATTATGTGTGATTATAATTGTTTAATAATAAGAGTATCGGAATCGTGCCAATTTGATACGATTAACATGCGAAATTAAAACAAAAAACCACAACAACAACAACAACAACAACAGCATTAACAACATATACACCACAGCAAAGACAACAGCAACGGCAAAAACAATTGAAGTCAAGTTTAATTAGAGGCAACATTAAAGTGTGTATGGGTTCGGATACAGTTTTCAATGCCAATGCAGCTGCTGCTGTTGTTGTTGTTTTTATTGTTGTTGCTTTACGGTATGGTTTTCAGCTTGTAGCTTAACTTTTCAAGGCGGAAGTTACGTGTAAGCGTTTATCAATTAATCGATGGATGGACTTAAGACACTTGTGCTTAAAAAAAACGCAAAATACAAAAACAAAATTATATGTGAATCTTTATGAAATTTCAATAACAAGTTTATAATTAAAAAATGTTGATTTATTTTTGTACGCGCATCATTTGAGTAGGCAGTTCCTTTTTTCAATTATTTAAATTACTTGTGTACGAATGCCAATTGAGTTTGTGTTATTGCACTTAACATTTTTACAGATTATAATTTTTATTGCGTTTTTTAAAGACTATAAGCACAGTTTGACTGTGTTTCCTACTATGGCATGGGAAACATGCCAAAGCAATGACGTGTATAAAGCGACAATGTTTAAAACGCTAATCGGAAACTAAAAGTTTAGAACAAATGCATATGGCAAGAACTAAACAAAACAGCAAGAAAAAAAGAATAAAAAAACTGTCAATGCAAACAAAAGACTTAAGCAACGAACTTGCCAAAGTACAACAGCGCAATTGGCAATTGGCAAATGCAAAGCAAATTACATTTACAAAAAAAAAATAAACAAAATGAAAAAATAGTAATGACAATAGACAGTCGAAAAAATAAAAATGTAATAAACGCAAATTCAATAGCGCATCACGGCCAACGCAAACAGGCAACAACACAACAGACAACGCATTGTTGCCTTCATTAAGGCCTCCAAGGCAGTCACAGACACAGACGCAGCGCAACCGCAACGCTGCCAGCCAGCCACAACGGTAAATTGCGCGCATGTGGCAAGTGTGCAGTGCAGGAGCAATATGCTACGTATAAATACAAATGTTCATGAGCCGCAGCATTGCTGCCAACAACAACAACAACAACACCAACACAAACTCCAAAACCACCAGCAGCGGCTGCAACAACAAAAACAACGACAACAAGCAAAGACGACAACGATGGCTAATGCGCGCTTTATGCATGCATGCGAGTAGAACATACACACACACACACACACACACTCACACACACGTACAGCGGGATCGCACGTTTTACGCACGCCTTGTGGCAATGCAAAGCTCGCCGCGCACCTTCAAGTGTTGCACAAGTCTGCGCGAGGCTGCACTGACTGTGCCATATACTGTTGCTGTTGTTGTTGTTGTTGTCCGTACTGCTGCTGCTGCTGGTGCAATGCTTACAGTTTTGCGCAATCTGCGCTTCGCTTCATTTTGCTGACAATGACGCTCACTGCTCACAGCACACAGCTCACCGCTCATAATCATTTCATTTCATTTCATTTCAATTCTTTTTTTTAGGCTAGTGCGGCGCAAACAATGCAATTGCAACAACATAAACTAAGCCATGCTAGCCATTGTTGTTGTTGTTGTGCTGGTGTTGTTGCCGCTACTGCGCATCGCATGCTCAAGTAACATATTTCTGGCACTTTTCGTTGCACTTTTTTCTTTTTGGTTTCTTTTTTCCTTGCATTTTTTTGTTTTCATTTTAGTTGTTGTTGTCGTTGGGATCATACGCTGCAGTGTGTGAGTGCTGTTTTTGTTATTGTTTTGGCAAATGATTGAATGTGTTAACTAAGTAATGGTTTCGTTGCTAATATGTTGTAATGTTGGTTGTTGTTTTTATTATATTGCGCTAAAATAAACATTTAAACTTATTTTAAGCGTCATTGTTAACAAAATCTGCTAAGTTATGTGCTAAGCGTTGCTCCCATTGCTTCCCCATAACTGCGCAAGCGGCCAACAGCAACTGCCACAGAAGCTCTAGGCTATGCAATCGCTATGAGCAAACAAAAGAAACCTCCCGCATGTGTGCATTATTGCAAAATCTTAAATTAAAATTGGTGGCAGGCAAGCCCAAGTGTCGGTTTTTTGACACTTCATCCTGCGCGATCATAGACGCGGCAGCATTTGATGTCTGCGCACTTGGGTGAGCGCCTGCTGCAACGCCTAAGCCTTTTCAAATTTTCTAGCTGAGCTTATCAAATTGGCCAAATGGAAATTACTTTTCGCCCTTGCGCAAGTCCATCGTGGTGCAGTCTTTAATTGTAATAAAGTTTTCGCTTCAACCTGTCAACGCGTGTCCAGTCCGACTGACTGTTGTGTCTTGTGTGTGTCTGTGTGTGTGTGTGTGTGTTTTGTTTTAATAGAACACGTCTCGATATGGAAATTAAATTCGCCAAAAGCTAAGCATGCATTTTTAAATCAAAGGGAAACTCTCATGGTAAATAAAAACTTAAAAATAGAGGAATTGCATTGGCAGCCAGTTGTGGCGGCGTAGTCGCCGTCGTCTGGCGGTGGGCCACTTGCTCGCCTGCTGCTCGTTGCACGTTGCATGCGCTGCAGACGAGTCGAAAAGCAATTTGTGCCATTTGCATATTTTTGGCATAATTTCTGCAATGTTTATATACTTGGCTTTCGTTTTCAGTGATGTTGCTGTAATTGTAAATAGTTGCAACATATTTAAACTAACGCAAGCAGCAAGCGTCCGTCTGCCCGTCCGCCTGCCTATCAGCAGCAGTAGGTCGTCGAAACATGCACTGCAATTGTCACGATCTGGCGATGCGTCGCTTTTCGCCAACATGTTGCCTGTGTTCTACCCACATACATACATACATACATACATATGTACAGTGTGTGTGTGTGTGTGTGTGTGTGTGTATGCACGTCAACGGCCGACAGCACAGATCCGGCAAGACAACAAATGCAGTCAGCACACACAGACATGCGCTGGAGCGATCAATCATTAGTTTGGTTCATGTTGTGTATTTAAGGTTTGGATAGTCTTGCTGCCAAATGTCAAGGCGCATCCTTTTGCTTTGTTGCCGTTAAGAACAGAAAAAATAAAAATTGAATTATTAACAAACAAACGAATAACAGAAAAACATAAAATAAATCAATAATAATTACTCAAGGTTCTCGTCAAGTAACAAAAGTCCAAAATGCTTTTGGCTAACTTTGCTTAAATGTTTGTTTCTTCATTTATATTTTTCTCATTATTCTGCTGCTGCTGCTGCTTCTTCTTCTTCTTCTTCTTCGTTTTGTTAGTTGTTTTTCTTTTGTGGAGCAGTTAAAGCTTCAACGCTTGGCATTGCCTAAACGCTTTGTGACGCTGGTCCCCGTGGCTATTTACTCACAAATTAATTACACTTGTGAGCACTTTCGTTTGCTGCTTTGTAAGTCACCAATCGCCAGCCGCCAGTCACCAGTCGACAGTCACCAGTCGACAGTCGCCTTATGTAGCTGTCAGTTTTGCGATACAATCGGCGATAGGTTTTTTGCTCAATGTAAATATTATCGACCTTATCTGCTGTCCCTATTTTGCGGCTTTAGCTTATTTTGCAAAGTCATTTGTGGGGCAATTTTAATTTCAACATTTCTTTTAAATTCATTTTTTATACGCTATTGATTTTATTTTCAAACATTTTGATGTTGCAATTGCGCTTGGCAATTTTTTTGTAACCTTGTTGTGATCTTTAAAAACAATTTTTTATTCAATTTTTTTTTAAGTGTTTCGCACTTATTTTTTCAAACTTGAAACTTTGTTAATGGTGTAGGCGTTTAGGGTAACAAATAACAAATATATATAAGAGGCTAAATGCTGTGTAATTATAAGATTATTACAAATAATTATGATATACATAAATGTAATATTAAGTGAAGCTTAAATACAATTAATTAACGATCGATTTATGATAAATTAAAATAATTCACAAATATTTTAAGATTACATTAAGATAATTATGGAATAAAACTAATGACTGGTTTAAAATCAAATTAAGATTTGATTACGAAAATATTAAAATGAAGTGAAGCTCAAATTGCTTTACAAAAATGAAGTTATCAAATGAGTCCTGAGCAAGAGACTCTACTTATTGCAAATCAGTTAAGGACTCAAGTTACTTTTGGCAATGCCAAAGCAGAAACAGTTTAAAACGGTCATAACGGTCCAAAGGTGAAATCACGTAACTGCAGCTGGTTGCTATGTTAATTGCGTGAATGCGCTGCGTGTGCTGTGCCAAAACGCTAACTGGGAGTTTCAAGAGATTTAACTGCAAGTAAATGACAGTTAATTAAACCGAAACATTTTCACATGCGAGACACCCACCTCACGTACATTCATGTGACAGTCAGTCTTAACGTAAGTAGTACATACTATATGAAATTGTTGTTGTTGTTGTTGTTGTAACAACAACGAAGCAGCGCCACTTGTTATTAATTTAACATATTTTGATTTCATTTTTTATTTTTTATTTTATTTTGTTTCAGTTTTGTTTTTGATTTTACACGCGGCACAGCTATCGCAGCCAAAGTCAAAGCAATTGTGTCCGCCACAGAAGAAGTCATCAAATATCTCACATATGACTTAATGCTTTACCTAACGCTGACAAATTTAACCTAAATTCGATTTCACATATGTACTCAAATGCTGATCCGCATGCGAGCGAATCCAAGCTGAGCCAAACGGAACCTACTGCGCTATGTCAGTTGCAATTGAGCGCGTGTGGATGATCTTGCTGTTGCCGTTGATGATTGCTGTTGCTGTTGCTGTTGCCGCTGCAGTGCTGCTGCCGTTGCTGATGATTTGAAAGTGCACGTATGGCGCATAAGCAAATAACTATCAAGGCGTGCATTCGGTTATCGAAAATATGCAATTTCAAAATTTTAATCATCTTTAGCATGGATTTGTTTTTGTTTCATTTTCGTTTTTATTTATTCATTTTATTTATTTATTTTATTTTTTATTTTTATTTTTTATCGTTACCACGTTAAGTAGACAAACAGACTTTCAATTACATGCACAACAGTTACACACAAAAGTCAAGCGCCAAAAAGCTGATTAATTATGACACAAGTTCTCAAGCGAAGACACCATACATATTGCCGAAATAGTGAATGTAACACCAACTTGTGTACGCTTTTGTTTTTTTTTTCTTTTTTTTTTGTTTTTGTTTTTTATTCATGTATATATCATTTTTGGTTTTTTTTAAGTGTTTGACACTTGGTTTCACGTTTGCTGATGTGCAGTTATTTGTTAATGATTTTGTAATAATGCCAAAGCATGCATTAAGCTGATTTTAGTATTTATTGACTTTCAGCGCCTGATGCTTAGCATTTTTGCAATATTTTTGTTAATTAATACTTGCAAGACGCTTTGGTGGCCATAGTCTGTATTTATGCAGTTACACATCTAAACGTGGCCAACACTAAATAATTCAACAAGCGACTAATCGAAAGTATTGCAGTTTAATCTGGCCAAAGTTCAGCACACACACGTAAATTGCTTCCCAAGCAGAGGCTGTGTGCAGTTGTGTGTGCCTATAGACACCAAGTTATGCGAGCATCAGCCACCACAATGGCAACAAGAAAACATAAAATAATAAAGAAAAAAAAAACAACTGTTAGTTGTTAATGATGCATACAAAGCGCAAATAATTGCTAAGCAAAATACAATAACAAAAAAAAAAAAAAACCAAATGAAAATGAAAATAAAAATACGAACTACAGACTACACATTCTGTGAGTATTTGGTGTAGTAACTCGCTTATGTTTTATTTTAAGCACAAAGAATGCCTGCATGCCTGCTGCCTGCTGCCTACCTGCCTGAGGTTACAATACGAACGCCAAGCCAGCCGCGGTCTCACTCACAGTCACTCCAACAGTCGACGAGCACAAACAAAACGGCTGCGCAGCCAAATTCATAAAGCTGCTGACTTCATTTTATGCCAGCGCCAGCGCACGTCGAATTGTAACAATTTTTCACCTGAGCCTCACATGATTATTACATCAGTTCATTTCAAATTTAATTTGTGCCAAACAAAATGTAAAATCGAAAAAGTAAAGAAAAAACGGATAACCAAAAAAATGAAATAAAAAAAAAAATGGCTCAAAAATCGTGATCATCCTTTCGGCTTAGTTAAACTTGCTGTGGAAGTCGCTTGGTACGAGTCAGCCAACGCAGACAGCGACAAATTGTGTTTGCACCCGCACTCCCACCCGCGCCCGCGCCCGGGCACTTTTCCCATCTTGCGCTGTTGCGCGTCACTTGGCCCACATTGCGCACACGTTGGCCTGCATTGGCTGCATCTTGGTCGCATCTTCATGCACTGCTGGCCCATAAAGTTTTAGTGCTTTCAGCTTGTGTTAGATTATGTTAGCAGGAAGCGTTTTTGTGCGCCAAGAGAATGCTTGATTTATGCCTAGAAAAGGTGATCTCTGCTTAATTTTTGTTGCTGCTTTTTTTATTTGAAAATTGAAATTATAGCAACATTAAACCATAAGTTGCTGGCTAGCTTGGCTCATACATTCGATTGTTATAAATAATGTTTTCTTAATTTTACTTTCGTTTGTGTTTTGGCTATTTATTGATAGTTGCGTTGCACTACCTTGGTCGCTCACTTGGCAGAGTGGGCACATTAGGGAAGCGCAATTTATTGTTTACAAAAAACAAAAAGAATAAAAAAAAATTGTTTCTCAGTGCTAATCCGCAAGGAGTAATTGATAATATTAATATGTATGCAATTCACTTGTTTATTGCCTCGTGATCCACAATGTAGTTAAGGAAGAAAACGAAACTCCGCTAGGCAGTCAGAATCGTCCTTTGGTACCTAGTCGGCCTGATGACTTACGTAAGCTCCGATTTGGAGCTGTGCCGGGGTAGCTTCTGTTGGATTTGTTGGCGATCGGTTGTCTTCTAAACGTAAGTTGTCTTATCGATTATGACAAATTTGCTTGCCATCTGCTTCTTAATTTGCTATGCGCCGCAGATCGCACTTAGCTCAGCTTTGGTTCGTGCTTAAGCCATAAAATATGTTCACAAAATGCGATTTGTTTAATTTCTAAACAAGCTGCAACCTTCGCGCCAACTCCAGCCAACTGCCAAAAACATATGCAAAAATCATGTCTGATTTAAGAAATTAATGCAAACAAGCTGAGCTTGGCAAAGTCAAGCGTGTAAGCCTATTTAAAAAAACAAGACAAGTCAAGACAAGCGCGTAATTATTAAATTCGTTGTTAGCTCTTCGCATGTTTCGGTTGTGCGGCAACGCCCGCAAGCAGCCAATCACACAACAAGCAAAAGCCATGCATTGCTGCAAACTAAAAAAACGCCGCTATAGACTTAAATCAAAAAACACGCATACGCACCGTATTACTCCTAAGTCAATTCACTGCTAAGAAAATCATCATTAAGCATAATAATTTGCATACTTCTACTTTTTTTCCGGCGCTTATAATATTTTGGCCTGTATTCATTGTTTTTAAACAGTTTTTGTTTCTTATTTTTTTATTTTTTGTTTTGTTTTGTTTTGGCACAAAGAAAAAGCCGCTATTGCTCAATTTCATTGCCAACGGTCAGGTAATACATTAAGCGTTTATGCCGTAGCTGCTCAGCCAATGGCATTCAACTTTAACTGACTTCGTTTTGTGCTTTAAGTATAATGCGCAACCAAAGCATTTTCTACACATGATAATGTTTCTGTTTATACCCTGTACCAAAAAATGGTAAAGGGTATATTAAAGTTGTGCAAATGTATGTAACAGGCAGAAGGAGGCGTGGCAGACCCCACAAAGTATATATATTCTTGATCAGCATCGAAAGGCGAGTCGATATAGCCATGTCCGTCTGTCCGTTTGTCTGTCCGTCTGTATGAACAAACGGATCTCGGAAACGGTAAGACCTACAACCACCAAATTTTGCACGGAGACTCTCCCAATCCATAGGCATAACGAGTTTATTTTTTTTTTCGATATTCGATCTATAATATATAGCTGCCATAGGAACGATCGGATGAAAACCCACATTTAGTAACAAAAACCCTTTTGTTTTTCAAGATATCTCCACAAAATTTTGGATTTAACAGTTCTAGCTAATGCCCAATTACATATCTCAATATATTATATATCGGTTTACTATATCATATAGCTGTCATAGGAACGATCGGCCGAAAAACAACATTTACTGCGAAAAACTTTTTTGTTTATTAAGATATCGTTACAAAATTTTGGATTTAAATGTTTTAAGTAATATCCAATCATATTCCCGAATATAATAAATATCGGTTTACTATATCATATAGCTCTCATAGGAACGATCGGCCGAAAAACAACATTTACTGAGAAAAACTTTTTTGTTTATTAAGATATCGTTTCCAAATGTTGAATTTAATTGTTTTAAGTAATATCCAATCATATTCCCGAATATAATAAATATCGGTTTACTATAACATATAGCTGCCATAGGAACGATATGCTGAAAATGGGTTTATGACAAAAAAAAAAATTTTTTTTCCTGAGATATCCTTACAAAATGAATATAAAATATTAATGCAACAAAAAAAATATATTCAGTTTTGGATTGGGTACAGGGTTTTCTATAGTCGGTTACGCCCGACTATAGCCCTGCCTTTCTAGTTTTTATTTAATAATGGTATATGATAAGTAAGCTGCTAAGATATGTAGACGCAAATCACTCATCAAGCCATTGAGTCTGTCAAATCGTGCGCCAATGTAATTAATTGTAAGCATTTTACACACATGTATGCATGTATATATGCATGTGTGGTTGGTATGTATGTGCAAATGCGGCTTTTGGTCTTTCTTTTTTATTGGCACTCAGGGCGCAGCGGGTGGGACGCTTGGGGCTGCATTGTATTATAGTAAAGTGCCATAATTATGTGCTGAGTGTTGGGTCACCTAGCAGCTGCCACTTGAAATTTTTATTTACTAAGTATATACGAAAATAAAAGTAAAACAAAAGTACAATACTAAGTCTATTTAACCCCACTGCTTTGCCTCAGCAAATTATATCTGTAGACAAAAGCGAAAAAGCTGGCATCTAAATCGGAATGTTTACGTTTAACATTTTTCAAAAATATTTAGCGCAGTTTTGCTAAAATTAGCACCGCTACAAGAATATGGGTGAGAAACTGACAGCCGTGGCAGCCGTGGCCTAAAGCTAACAATCTAAACTCGTGCGTGAAACACTACAGCGTGTCTGCAATGACCTTAACATTAGCATCAACTCAATTAGCATTGCGAAAGTCAAGTTCAGCTGACAACATGAATGAATTCAAATGCCTTTCATTGATTAGAAAATAGAAAAATTAAATTTTAAACTTTAAACAAATGAGACACATTTATAATGTGATGAAGAAATAGCATATAGCAATATCAGCACAAACCTTTCCAAATAATGATTTTGATAGCACTCAGGTCTACGCAAACTCTTCAGTCAATTTTGCATCAACCCTCATTTAGTCTACAGCCAGTAGTGTGTTCTACGAGTACTCTGCCAGTACACTGACTGATGAAGACCTATCACAATAATCTTTTTTAGATCAACTTAATAAGGACTACAGAAAGATCTCAAGCAAAACTTGAATGGAACAGCTATCTTTTGTCATCTATGCAAAGTCGTAACTTAGAATCACCTCATAGATATATTTAATATTATATGTAATCTATATATTTAAAAATGAATGACTGTGTGTATGTTCCCTATGCATTTCAAAACTACTTCACCGATCAGGATGAAACTTTGGAAAGTTGTTGAGTTCATCAATACCAGTATATCTATAATTGTTAAACAATTACCTTATTGTCCAAAGGACAGATCGTTAATAAAAATTAAGAAGATTAAAAAAAGAGCACAGTTTTTCCTTTCTGGGTATAAACATAGGATCATTTAATAATGTTTATAAGCGGACTATCGAATTTATAGTTATGTCGCGTTATAGCAAAATTGCTTTTTTTGTCTGATTTCAAAATTTTTACGATGCACTAATATTCACTTGCATAACATTTGTTATTAAACACAATTTTTGTTTTATTTAATTTAATAAATTTTATTTGTGCTCTGTATTTCATTAGTTATGCATTAATTGCCGGCAGTTGGCTTGGCTATGTGTCGCGCTTAAGCATGAAAATGCAATTAAAAAAAAAAACTGCATTAAAAAATAGATACTAATAAGTAAGTAAATTAAAATAAGGAATATTAATTAAAAAATAAAAAAATATCTTGCCGACAGCAGGATTTGAACTACCGCAAAGAAATTAAAAGAGTCTCTCGGCGTCGCTCGATTGCACTAAATCGTGTGCTTAAAACATATTATGAAATATTATTTTATAATATTTTCTAAAAATACTGGTTGGCTACAAATACTGGGACAAAAGGGATTTCAGCCAATAGTACAGCTTATAGACATTATTAAATTTCAAAAAACATCTATGCAATCAATTTTATGTTTGTTTTATTGTTCGCCTTCGAACTCGCCTATGCCTACAATAACTATATTAAGTAATATGTCTTTTCCATTCTAATTAGTAAAGTTAATCAAGGCATCTATAAATAAATAACTTATATTTTTATTTCTTATAGACTGTAAATCACTTAACCTGTCTGCTTAATTTTTATACTTCTTTATCTCTTTAGTCGGAACATTATCAAAAGAAATTCACTCTATATGATATTTTGAAACATTATTCAAATAAACACTTAAAAATAATCTTGATTAGATATTGCTGCTTTCCGTTGTAATGGAAGCCTTCTTCTTTTCCAAGTAGACGGATCATATTGTTATTATAAAATGTAATACATAGTGAAATGTGATCAACTTGGACTGGTAGCCAACTTGTGAAGGTCGATGGTATGTTATCAGATTGGAGTTGCTGTTTGTTCTTAATAAACATTAATTAAATTTGCCTCCACTGCCAGATAAATAATGTAATGTAGTGTTTATCTGCACAGATGTAAATACGAGAGTTCACTATGCATATTTGGCCGCAGATGTGCGTGCACATTTCTCATTAAAATAATTGCATAATAACAAGTGCGCAAGGGCAGTCTGGCAGTGAGCCTATATGAGAATTCAATTAAGCTGCTAGTCAAAATTTTTAATAATAATTTTCATTGTTTCATTGAAACTTCCTGCCAAGAGAAGCACAGCAGCTAACACAAACTAACCAACAGCAGCAACAACAGCTACAACAAATAATGACACTAACAAATGCAAAGTTCAAAGCATCAGTTCCGTTTTAACAGCTGCCACTGACACTGCCACCGCACCTGCCACTGTTGCCGCTTTGTCTGTCTGAGCCTGTTGAGTTACTCATTTTCATTTAAGCCATATTAAACACCGAGCCATGCCATGCCATGCCATGCATTACTCAACTGCCAGCGGAGATGGCAAAACGCTGCGGGAGCGACAAACCATGAAGCAGCATTTCAATCAACTTCTCTATTTTTCTTTTTTTTTTTTCAAATTCATTTTGGCCAAACATCACACACACACTCACACATGCACACACCGCAGTCGACTACTTAGCTAAGCTGCTATGATGAGTTTATTATTGTATGTAGGAAAATGCGCAGCTACATTTTTTGGTGGCAGTTGCCTTTGCCGCCTGCCATGTGTGGGTTTGCAGACTGAACTTGTCAACGTGTTGCGCCTGCGCTGCTGGCTTCGCTTATTGTTGCTGCTGTGTCTGCTGTGACTGCTGTCGTTGCTGTTGTGGCTGTTGTTGTTGTCGTTGTTGTTTTAATTGCAGTCACAATATCCGCTTGAACAGTTGTAGCTGCCATGTTCTGCCAGCTGTTAAGTCAACAGCTACCAATTTTGATTGCTGCTAATGTGATTTATGTGCACGCTGGCTGCGTGCTGGATGGCCGGCAATTATTAACTCAACGCAACGCATCGCAACGTAGCGTAAGGCAAACGGCAGACATTGCCAGACGGAGCGACGCACTGCTGACGTTAAATGTCAAAAGGTTAATTGGCGCGTATGTGCAGCGAGTTGCCAACGGCCAAAATGCTTTATGTACAAGATTCGTACTTTATGGCAAGCGGCGCCTTGAAATATTTGGCTATTTAGTTTTCATTTAACTTCATTTCACAACGCGTCTATGTGAATTCTACTGTGCACTTTATATGCTCAACTTGCGTGTATTTCCCATAAGCTTCTTAGCTGCGAAGTCACTTTAAAATAGTTCAAGGCGAGAAAATCAAATAAAGACACTGGGCCAGAGCGTCTTCATCAAGGTTCCGGATGAGTTGCACTTTTCATGGCTTATTGCTGCTTAGTTTATTTCAGCCATGGCTAATTGTTTCTAAGAAATCTATCCGCGCGTCTTTGGTTTATGCTGTGTACATTCTTTTAGCGGCTTAACTAATTTGTGAGTTTTTAATGTTATTATTTCTTTTAATGCACTCCTTCCAAACTTAAATAGTTCAACTTAATTAATTCGCTGTGGCATTTGCAGCTCATTGTGAATAATCGCATTCTGATAAATAAAAGACAGTTCACATTTTTTACCCCTGGTATCCAATGCAAGAATGCACTTAAAGTTCAAATATCAATTCTATCCGCTTTTCACGTACTTCTACCGGAAATTCCAAAGTTTTATAATTAAAAGGATGATAAGGAGTAAAACTGCACGATAATATTGAAAAAGCCGACCACAGCAATTCTGCAGATGGAATTTTAAAGTTACATAGAAAATGGCAAAAGATCATTAATAACGGCCCATATATGATTGATTTTCAATTAAGAAAATTTTTATTTATAAACTAGCTGACCCGGCTCTTATTTCCACCTGATGATGCAATCCAAAATATCGCTTCATTTTGATTATAATACATAGCGGACCCGGCAGATGTTATACTGCCCATTTTTATAATGTATCCTGTTTCCCCGGTGTCCTCTACAAATATACCAAATTTCATAAAATATAATGCATTATTGTCTTTTATATATATATTCGTGCTACCGCTCACGTTTATTATGCACCTTAATTCTCCCGGTGTTCTTTACATATATGCCAAATCTCATCCACCTACCTTAAATACTTTAAGAGATATAACGATTTTAGTTTTTCACTTATATGGAGGGGGCGGTCGAGGGGGAGGTAGCTTAAAATTACTGTGCCAGAAACCTTCCCAGGAATAAATTCAACAACTTCCCAAAGTTTTATCCCGATCGGTCAAGTAGTTTTGAAATGCATAGGGAACATGCACACAGACATTGATTTTTATATACAGTTAAACTTCCATAACTCGAACTTCAATCACCCTATATAACTCAAACTAAATCGTGTGGCAATAGCGTGTAATTTCCATACATTGTTGTCTCCTTAATTCGAAATTTCCATTAGTCGAACTTTTTTTTGATAATGGTAATTTGAGTTATGAAAGTTTGACTGTATATAGATGTATCAACAAACAGCGAATACTTTTTATATCAGCCAATAATACATAGCAAATCAATGAACGTAGTTGGCTTTGATCCTATTGAAGCACAGTAAAACAAGGTCTCATTGGCAACCAAGTGTGCGCCGATTGCGTCGATCTAGAGACATTATCAAGAACAGAGTGTCTCACTGAAACGTACTGGCATCTAAGAGAGTGCGTCAAAGAACCGACATTGTTGACGCCCTTTGATTCACCGGAGGCAATTTAATTTGATTTGATGTTAAATGTCGGTTTATTTTTGCAAAAGATTAATTCTGAATGAAACATTAATCAATGAATAATTTAATAAATACTAATAAAGAACGGAAATAAAACGAAATAAATCAGTGTGTTTGGGGGCTGGGGTTTGTTATCAACTGGCAAACATCATATATTAAGCATAATTCTGTAGATGTGTACTCATTATATGAGGTGTGCAGCAGCCATCTTTGCATGGCTATGAAAATTTATTGTTCTTTCAATTAGCGCCAAACTGCAAAGCACAATAATTAGGCAGCTTTAATTTATTTATGTTATATTATTAAGTTTTTATTAAAAGTCGTTCTTCAGTTTCGCAGGTGTCTCAAATCTTGAAGGCGTCTCATACGCAACGTGCCAACTTGATTGGTTTTCTAGAAAAAAATTAAAGTGCAAAACTAATTAAAAAATCGATTTTTAATAATATGCATCTAAATCAAATAAAAAAAAAACATCATAAATATATTTTTAAGTGTTGAAACTGATTTACGCTGCTATAATTTTTCAAATTAATGTCTTTTGTGCTCTACGACTTTTTGAGGCTACGATCGAATATTTATTGCGGAATTCATTTTTATGCATTTTCCTAGGCAACTGCAAGTGTGAATATTAAAAAGACGTTACTAACATCGGGATACACACGGAACAAGGTCTTTGCGTCTTTTGTTCAATCATATTTTATTTTATCTTTTTTTTTTAATAACGTAATCTTGCCAGCGCAAGTGCGTGCCATGTGCTTGGCTGACCTTTAGCTTCACTTTTATATTCACTAAATTGCCAAAGAGCCGTAATTAAAATAATAAGAATTAAACATGAAATGTTTAGTTAAATAATCAGCTTAGCTCAGCTGGTGTGCAATTGAAATCAATCAATTTGGTTCTAAACTTGTTTTACAATTGTATTTATTTTTATTATTCGAGTTTTTTTATTTTTATTTTTTGTTTTAGCAATGAAACCATTTGCGTTTTCTGAGCTGCTGGCTGCTGTGGCAGGTAACAGCCGGATAAGTTGGCAACGCTGAAAGCCAGCAGGCCAGCGTGATCTGCGCTACACTTGTCGTCTTTAATGGAAGATATCAAGTCGAGAACTATCCGCAGCATCAATCAAATTAAGCTTACGAATACGCACACAGCAACTGTCGGATCCAATGACGTAGCTGCTTATCTTATTTTTCGATTTTTTGATTTTTTATTTTTTCGTTTTTCTTATTGTAAATTGTAAACAATTTGTAAGACTGGCTGCTGTTGCTTGCGCTGTGTGCTGTGTGCTGTGGTGCCATTCTACCAGCAGTCAGTCGCTTGTAAAGTCAATGAGCGGCATCTTCGTTGTGAGTCTGTCAGGTAGCGTGTACCGTGTTCCAAGTTGCATGTGAAACTTCCGCCTATCGCAAAATACAACAAACGATGACGGCAGCTCGAGCTTGGCCAGCGCGGAGTGGAGTGCAGTGAGCCGACTAAAGCAATTGACATTTTAATTTATTTAATCCAATACAAAATACTGCTGTTTGTTGTTCATTTGTATTCATGTTTTTGTATTTGTTTGTTTTAGATTTTTTTTTCACAACATCAATTAGGCGTAAATAAACTAAAGTAAGCGGCTTACGTAATAATCTCACACATGCATGGCAGGCAGACACAGGCGCACACACTCTGATGTGCGTAGAAACTCTCGCGGTACTCAATTAAAGTATCTAAAACGCTTAAGCCGCTTGAAGATGCGCGCAGCTGCTGGCAGCTGATGAAGCTGCAGGTGGAACAGGTGGGCGTGCGTGTCTGTGCGGAAACTAGTGCAGTCACGCTTACACCGAACTCTGCGTGTATTGATCAGCTTGTTAGCTGCTTTGTTGGTCAAGGCCTTTAGAAAATTGTTTTAATCCAGCTGATTAAGCTACTTAAGCAACTTAACATTATCTTAATATTATCAAAAAAGAAAAACAAAAAAAAACCCCAAAGCAGACAAATGCAGTTCAGCATTTTGTTAGGTTAACATGCAATGCATGTTTAAAATCTGTTTGACATCCTATGTTTGTTTACTCTTATTTTTTTTCGCTCTTTAACAAGATTTATACGCTGCCTGCCCCCACTTTCCTTCCGTGCTTACACCCAAGCATACGAGATAAATGAAAAAATTGCTTGTTTTACATTGAACCTCCCATTGCAAGTTGGGCTTCGACAGCAACACCAACGTAGTAACAACGTCTTGTCTGTGCCCATGTGTGCACAAGCAGATTAATCCCGTTACCCAAATGCCTGCGCACCCATTACTGAAGCATGTGCTGCCTGCCTCGCCAGCTGTTCGCTGTTGCGCCAGCGGCTGCTGTGTAGACGACGCATGTCCGACTGCCTTCCCAATACTTATTGTCTTACCTGCATATCTGTCTGTCTGTAGGTCCGACTGCACGAGCAGCAAGCGTCTGCGTCTTCTGCCGTCTCATTCCACAGCACTTGTGCGGCGTATCATGAACATGCATTCACTTTTGCTTTCGTCACCTAATTTCCTGCGCTACTTGTTTCAGCTTTGCCTGAGTTACTCTCACTCTTACACTTGCACTGCGGCTCAAGGTCGTTCGAAAGCCTTTTCGACTTGTTCAGTTTTCGAGTATCATATTGTGTTGCCTCGGCATTCTTTGTTGCTTTTACATTTTTTTACTTTTCGCTTATTTATATAACACACAACTGTCAGTCAGTCAGTCAGCCAGCCATGCGTTTGTTTACGTATCTCATGAGCTTACGCTTGGCGATGAGTTGCAGATCTGCTTCGGATTGCAACACATCAAATTGATTTGCTGTTACTTGATGATAATTATTCAAATGAAACCTGTTAAGGGCCTTAATGCAGACTGTTGATTTGTTAATTTCATATGAACTGTTTTATTGCTGTTATTGTTGTTGCTTTGGTTGTTGTTGTCGATTTGTTTAATTGCTTTAATGCCTCCTTTTAGTCTCGAGTAAGTGAGGAATTGAGCTAAAGGAACAGCAGCCAGGTGTGTGGCGGCTCTTTCCAATTTGAACACATCCCTAGGATACCCGCGACTAACGTAATATATAATAATATGTATATATATATATATTCAGTAGATTCTCACAAATTATAATCCGAGTGGTAAACCACATCCTAGGCTCTTTTGACTCCAAAGAATACTGTAATGCGATCTTCATCGATGTCCAGCAAGCCTTTGACCGAGTTTGGCATATGGGCCTTTTGGCTAAGATCAAAGAAGCTCCCGGCTCCATACTTCCTGCTACTGCGTTCCTACCTAGATGGGCGTAAATTTTATGTCAAAGTGCGCGACTGCTTATCCGCTACACAACCAGTTCAAGCCGGAGTGCCTCAAGGCAGTGTACTGGGACCCATTCTATATAACCTGTTCACACTGGACCTCCCAACACCTGACGCCGAAGGGATGGACATCGCTGCTGAAAAAATGCTGCTCGCATCTTACGCTGACGATGTAAGCGTCTTTTACTCCGCATGTTGCGAATACGAAGCTGCTGATGGACTCCAGGAGTATCTCCACGCTTTCGAAACTTGGGCGAACATGTTTGTTTTTTGTTTTTGATTTATCTATGTTATTCATTATTTTGCTTTGAACAAAGTAGAACGATAAAGGGGAATCCCCTTTTTCGCAATTTATTATTTTTTCGTAGTATTTATTTATATTTTTAGCTAGTTTGTGTGGGAAATTCGATAAGCGTGTACATATTTTCGCATACAAATATAACTGAATATATGTCACGGAAAGATTAGTTTTAAAATTGTTGATTGTGCCGTCTGCGTCTTCATTAACTTTGAATTAATTTCTGAGCTTTTTAATTTTTTTAAAACATTCCATTTTTATTTAAAAAATATAATATGTACATTGTACATGTGATGAATTTGGAGTGAATCTTTAAGTTTTGTTGCATATAGATAAAAAATACAAGTTAAATGTATTGCACTGAATTATTAAGTTTCGTTTACTTATTTTAATTAGATAAAATAAAGCAAAAAAAAAAAAAAAGAAATCTACTGTATTATTTTAGTGGGTTTTCTCCATTTTTCTATTTTTATTCGAATAAAAAAGATCCAGAAATTAGAATATTTCAGAAATTGGAATTACCTCAAAAACCAAGTGGTTCTAATTTATGAGAATCTAATATATAATAATTTGTAAGAACGGACAGACAGAAAGTGCCATCCCTTAGACTATCTATTGGCGGATGAATCTAGAATTACTTGATAACTATAGTGAAACCAGAGAGGAAACAAGAAGGGAAAAGGAATATGTTGAGGTCCTTGGCTTCTAAGAATAAAAACGTTAAAAAAGACGTATAACCTTCCTCCTACCATAACCCCTACAAAAGCTAACTCACAGAGAAACGACAGGTGCATGTTAAAAACTAAAAGTGCCACTTTAACATATAAGGAAAGACCGTTAATGCGAAAAGATTTCGACAAGTGATTGTTCTTCTAAGTAAGGGCATTCCGCGAAGAGGTTCTCGCGCATGAAGTCATGCCGCCAGCAGTTAAATGTCGTCTGATAAGCAACGCTAAGCACTTAACCGCCCACAAAGCACGCCCGCCTGCCCGCCCGCTTACCTGCGCACTCCACCCACACGCACAGGCGCACAGTCACAGCCAACACACACAGCGCAGTCGCAGTCGCCGACAATAATTCGTGTGATTTATGTTCGCAGCGGGTCGTGTGATTTAATTGTGCGCTGCATACCGAAGAGGCAATTACAAAACATTTGCGGATCTGCCTTCGATGCTTGGCTGGCGGCTATTCGCGCTTCACTCTAAGAAGTTGATGTTCATGTTGTTGCTAATGTTGTTGTTGTTGTTGTTGCCACTTGCCGATTGTCGGTTGTCGGTTGTGAGTTGCGCACGCGCAGCAGGCAGACAGAAAGACGGCAGCGGCAGATTAGCACATGGCATGCAATTGACTGCCTGCTGCTGTGTGTACTCCTCCATCCATCCGTCGCTTATTTATTAACTACTGCTGCTGCAGCAGGCAGCAAGAACACATCAGCAACGACAACAACAACAACAACAATCAGTTACCATTTGAAATGCAAATGCAAATTCACTTGTTAGCCGTTAGTCGGCCCAGCAGAACGTAGGTGGCAATCGTTGGAACTCTCAGCACAACTAGCATCTTATCGCTGCCGCATCTGCTCCAGTAAATTCAAAGTGCTACGTGCGCGCATGCGTTTGCATCAGCCCGGGCCAACAAGATAAATCACTGCCGAGTTGGTTAAGCACTTCGGCTGAGTATGGTACGTCCGCATGCTGGAATGGCCATTACAAATTGTTTCTCGCTGCATTCTGCTAATTGGAGCAGCAAATTTTGGCTAAGAATATGCTTGGAGCGTGCAACGGCTTGCGGCTGCGCTTTTATTTTGCACAACTATGTCTGCTTTACACATGCCATGTACTCGTGTATGTGTGTGTGCGTTTCTTTGCACATGTATTTTTGATTTTATATTTATTTTTCTCTTCGTATTTTACTTTCCTTTTTCGTTGCCTTTGCACAATAATCAAAACTCAGCACTGTACATATTGTACATAAAAATATAATTTGATGAAAACAATTTTAAAATTTTAATACAATTGATTTCATATTGCAGAAAAAAAAACAAAAAAAAAACATTAACTGCCAGTTAAGCTTATGGATAACGCTTAACATAAACAAAGTCACGCCTAAGCATTTCTTTTGTTACCAATGACCAAGTTCCCGCTGCCAAGCTTACCTTCAGCTATAACTTAATTTCGAGTATTACAAATAATAATAATGCGATTTTACATTTGTAGCGCACTCACCTACAAAAATGTAAGAAATTACTTAATTAAAAACAATATTAAAACACATAAATATGATTGTTAAAGTAATTGTGCGGTACGCCACGCAGAAGGTTTAGCTTACACCCTGCGGCAGCATGCAGATGGAATTCGTTTCTCATGCCCGTATGTGGTGTGTGTGGTGTGTGTGGTGTGTGTGGTGTGTGTTGTGTGTGTAGTGTGTGTACCGTGCACACGCATTCGTATGCGGATAAGTGTGCGCCGTCTTCGCCACTTGACTTTAAAAGTAAAAGTAAATCGTGTTTTTTGCTCTTTGCTTTTTGGCTGTTGTTTGATTTCTTTGCGAAAACCAAAAACAAAAAGCAACAGAGATTTGTACGTAATGTGATTATGATGTGAAAAAATGCTTATAGATACAATAATTTCGATAAAAGAAGAGAGGAAAAAGTAAATGTTGTGTGCAGCACAAGTTGAATATTTATTGGACAGATCAGCTGAGATTGACAGTCGGCACTTTAGATACTGTGTAAATGGGTTATGGCAACGTTTCAACACAACACACACCACACAACAGGGCAGTCGAGACGCTAGAAGCCATCAAACGGCGAAGGAGGAAAGTCCGCATAGGGCATCTTAAGACTTAAAAATATAATTTATTGTAATAGATTGCCTCCGTTATTTGATGTCCTTTTGACGCAGTGATTGACTTTCTTTCAATCTAGAAATCATTTGGCTGTGTATCATTTTAAGGCATTGAGGGAATAGACATTACATCTCCGTGAATACAATTTTAATTCCGTTTAATGGGACTTCTTTTAGCCAAATTGTGCAATCAGTGTAACATTTTTCTTGTCTGAATCCCAAGTTGACACAAAATTTACAATTTCTCATCTACACTACTTTTCTTAAACCAAATGCAAAAAAAAAACTAATGTAATTTAAGAAAATATTACATGTATACATGTGTGCAGATATGCACTATGTACGAATATGAAATTACATTTTCAAAGTCGCATCCACAGCCTCACATGTTGCCTCTTGCAAGTGTAACCACACCGAATTCTCACACACAAGTACACACACAGCTCACTTGCCACAATTTGTCACCAGCAACACTTTGAAGTTCACAAAATCAACTGTCGAACATTTTCGCTGTCATTAACATTTTGATTTGTCTGCAGTTTTGCAGCCTTTTTGTGTGCTGCCGCCCCCAACCAAAAAAAAAAAAAAAACGACAACACAAAAAACCCAAAAATGAAAAATTAAATTGTATGTTAAAACGAAACGAAGACACAACCGCAACCGATTAAAATTCTTTATAAAGCGACAACAGATGGATGCCAAGCCGAAATGTTAATCGCGCATTGTTTAACAAAATGTTGTCGCTCTTGCAGAGCACGGCGACTGCGACGGCAGAGGCAACAGCAAAGACGGTCGCATTGGCATCAAATTAAATTCTTTGTTGAAGCTATTAAGCCGTTGACATATTACAACAACGGCAGCGACAGCGACTATGGGGGGAAGACGGGGCTTGCATGTGTAAGGTGTTGCAGCGGCGCGCTTTGGTCTAGACCACCAGCGGGATTCGCATGCGAACGCAGCCACGACAGAAACAAGAAATGTTGTACGACTTAATTAGTTTTGCTTAAGATTTTGTTTGGATGCTGCTGCTTTTGTTGTTGTTGTTGTTGTTGTTGTTGTTGACCGTTGTTATTGTTGAGATGCTGATAGCATCTTCTAGCTATCTACTGACAATGACGAATTAATTAAAATTGGGTTTTTGTGAGTTATTAACATTTAATATTGCATAATTGCATAAGCGCTTAGTGCACATTTGTTCATGTTTTGTTTAGGTTACCAAAAAGAAACGTCTCTAAAAATTATACAAAAAATACAATTGGCCCGCGAAATATGTTAGAAAATAATTGTATTAAATAAATAGCATATGGAAGAAGAGATGCCAGATTTGAACTATCAGATTTGTCCATTGCCGTAGTCCTTGATGTTGAGCAGATCACATGAGAAGTTGAATAATTGTGCGCACTTCTCGGGGTTCTTGGCGTCACGGTGCATGGGACCCTTGCCGCAGTTACTCAGATAGATGCCGCCCTCACCTTCGATCGACGGATCTATGGCTGCGTAGACGACGGTGCGTGCGCCACGCTCGGGCGTCTTAAAGAAGGCTTTCTTGAAGAATGGCACCGATGTGGTGGCGGAATGTTCAAAGAGATCCGTGTCGACGATGCCGGGATGCACGACATTCACTTGCACGTGCGCCTGCTCCTGATCGAGCAGACGTTGCAGATGGCGCGTCCCCAGTATTTGCGCGAGCTTTGACTGACTGTAAGCTGAGCCGGGATAGTAGTATTTTCTGTGGAGAGACACTTTGTATAGCATACATGAGAGCACGTGGACACTGCAGACTTACAGTCCATTGATATCCTTGTAGTTGATGCGGCCAATGAGATTCACGCACGACGAGACATTCACTATGCGCGCATTCTTGCCCGCTTTGCCTGCGGCGCGCAACTGCGGCAGCAGCAGATGCGTGAGCAGAAAGTGACCCAGGTAATTGATCGCAAAGTGCGACTCATAGCCGTCGGCGGTTAGCTTGAAGGGCGCGAACATAATGCCAGCTAGCAGTATTTAATTCAAAGTTTGTTCAAGAAATATATGACAGGGTTCCTTGCAGCATACACACCATTATTCAGCAGTATATCAATTTTATCATATTTCGCTTTGATTTTTTGTGCGAAAGCCTTAACGGAGTTCATGTCGCCCACGTCCAGCGTCTCGCAAATCAGTTTGCCATTTGTTTTGCTAAGATCGACTATCGATTTCACAGCTTTCTCTGCGCTAGTTGGATCACGCACGCCTAGAGTTGGTAGTAAAATAGAATTCATTTAATTTCAATGGTAACAGTTTTTAAAAGTGATTAAATATTAGAGCTTTAATAAATCGCTTTAAAAACGCACGCAATATGCTAATACTGCATCACAGCGCGGTTAAAAGCATTTCCCCAGCTTTGAACGCTACAAATGCGAAATGTTGCGTTTAAAACCGCCTTCGATGCAAAGCGCGCGTTTCTTAACATTTTAAAGTCGGAAGCCAGGCACTGCAACAACAATTTACACGCGAATTTCAGCTTGCCATCTGTGAAACTGTTACTGCACTATGTTAGTTAGCAGTCTCAGTGAGAGTGCCACTGTTTCGTCAATATTGCCACTTAGTACAATTGTTGGTACAATGGGCTTAAAAAATTCTACCGAAACTGTTTCCTCCATAACGGCAACACTAACACAGTGTATTTAATACCAAGCTCTCTCAGTCATGTGTCATATACGCCAGAGAGACAAAGAACGCTTTCGTGCGCTCTCGAAAAGTTTATCTATTGGGGACAAGAATGTGTGAAAAGGTGAGATAGCAAGCGCTAAGTGCAGTTTGCTTAAGCAGTGCCAAAACTGCAGCATACTTTTATGCGCATAGATATTATTTACAGCACGAATTTATTCAATTCATAGAAGAATAAAAATGTTCACTACCGTCTCACTGGCTACCTTAGCTTTTATGTGGCAACAAATATAATATTTTTTGAAAATCCTCTCCAATCCAGTAATCGCGGGCTTTCCGCCCAGCCTATTTTTTTCGTGGAACTATTTTTAGCCCTAAAAGTATACGGCTATAATACTTAATGAGAGTATCATTAGTAGACACTGCCGTTTTTTTTTTAAACCTGCTGATTATGCATGCACAAAGCGTCGAGCGAATGTGCGGTTAAATTTAAATGGCATGCATTAGATTGGCTGTGCAGCAAACAGAAGCTTAGGCAAGAGCGGCACTGTGCGTCACAGCTGTCAGCAGCCATAAATGAGCAACGAGTGACAGACTGGCAACTAAAACAAAACAATTGTCGCCTGCACTGTGCACTGTACATGCAAAGCAAGCTACGTGCACGGCCACGTACACTTACCCATAATGACAGTCATGTCGCACGCGAGCAACTTCTCCACGATACGCAGCCCAATGCCGCGATTGCCCCCAGTGATGACCGCAATGCGTTCCGGCTGCTTATACAGTGCTGCACAATAAATATTTCAACAAAATGATTTCATTAAACATTTTCGTTATTTTGTCAAGTAAATAAAACCAGATACGCACCCACACGATCACGTGCCGCATACTGTGCGTCGTGTATAAGTCCGACAATGCCCAGATACTGATAACGGAATTCGGTTTTCCATTCGTACCAATTCTTTGGTAGTTCCTTTGTTGTTTTTGAAAAGAAGAAACCGCACAGCAGCAGCAAAATGAAGCCAATGATAAGCAGTGTGCCAAACATGTTTGTCCTTCTAGTGTAAACGTCTGCAAATTGAGAAATGTTGGCTGTTTAAAATTGAGAGAAAGCTTTCCAAATTCGCCTGTGTTAGCTGTTATGTTAAATTTCCATTTCATCTGCGCCCGCTGCTTTTACCTGTGTTCTATACTCGCCGCCGCTTAAACTAAACTAAACACAAACATTCAATTACTTCTATTTTTGCAATAGAGCCGAATATTACGCGCGATCGCTTTGGCCCGCTTATCAAGCTAATGACGTGTAGGTACAAAGTTCAACATTGGTAGCCACTGCGTGTAAATGTAATATACGACGTCGGAATGATTAACTGCCTAAGCACTTAAGCAGTGGCTCGCCACGTTAGACTTTGCCAGCTGATAGGACGGCAGCTGATAAGCTATCAAACAAAATCCACGGCATTCGCTTCTGGCATGCCCAACAGTGCATTGCTCATTTTTATTTAGATTTTGGGTTTGATGTGTCTTTGCTTTTTGTATTTTTCTTAAATAAATTTGCAATATTTGTGCACTTATGTGCTTGACTTGAATTGCCATTTGGCCGAGTTATTGTTTAGCGAATTTTAATGTGTTTGTACAGTGGAAAAAATGCCAATAGCTGCGCAAACCAAACGCACAGACAAACCTCATCGCAGTGCACACTGGCCCCTTCTCGCTAAGCTGAGCTAAACTGAGCTTAGCAGCTTGCGCACATTTGGTATACATTTGTCATTCGCCATTTCTCACTATTCGCCAATTTGTCACCCATCATGGGCTTGCGCGTGCAGACACGTGATACCTGCACACTTAGCGTTGTGTACTGTTGACGGTTGTTTTTTTTTAGATTTGTTTTTTTTTTTTTTTTTTGTTTACAAATTTGTTTTTAAAGCATTTACTTTTTTAAGCACATTTCCTACAACGTTTGCACTTTGACGAATGAGGGCACCAGCTGGCAGCTGCGAATACGCGACTGAATTACACAATTGAGAGTAAGTGGCTCGTCTAAGGTGAACCTACAAGTGAGTTTTTCATTTTTGCATATTGGGTTCAAAGTTATTTTGAATAACTGTTAAGATACAACCAAATATGTGCTCGCTCATCAATTGGGGGCAATGCCAAAGCACTTTCCTCGTATGTGTGTCTGTGTGTGTGCGTTGGTGTAGCTGATCAACCTACGCGAAGTATTTAGAGCGAAAAAACCTTTTTACTTTTCATGTAGGTCATCAAGAAAGAGACCTTCCATGAGATACCATTATACATTGAATGGTTCTAAATTAACTTTTTAGCAGTATATCATCGATCATCAGGTGAACCCAGATATGCTTAAAATTCTAAAGTAACACAAAGCCTTCGAAAACCGTATAAGAAATTTCTAAAATAAGTTTCTTTATGCATTTTTTTGGTTTAAATGGAATAAAATACCTTCAAACTAAACTATTGATCTTAAGAATAATATCATGTAAATATAAATATATATTTAAGTTCATGAGAGATGAGTTTTTTAATGCAATCACATTACTGCAAATATATATAACGGTAAATAACCTAATAAAATTTCATTAAGTTTAGACTGTATTAATAGTGCAGTCAAACTTCCCTTTAACGAATCTGCACGGGGGTCGAAACTTGCTTTGTTTTGTAGAAACTTCATTTTATAGAAATTATATTTTTTTTTAGTTTTCATAAACAATTATTCTATAAAAAAAGGCTTCTTCGCTGTGATATTTTTAATTTGTTCATTAAACTGCTCAAATTAATTGTACAAACCATACTGTAAAAATGTATATATTTTTCTATACCAACTAAGGCTAGATTAAGCAATTTAATGATTGGTTCACATAGGGACAGATTTTAAATAAAAGATATACATATATAGTTAAAAAAAATAAAATAAAATTAAACTGCTGTTAAAGTGGTTAGTGAGCACCATTTTCTTTCCTTCTTCGCTTGGCTTTTATGTCGTTATTTTCATTTTGGAGTCGCCTCAATATGCATGACTTTTTTCCCAGCTTAACGAGAAATATATTAGCTATATAGAAACTCGTTATAGGGAGATCAAAACACTCTACGTGTAAATTAAAACAGCAAATCAAAAGCAATTCGTAATAGGGGGAGCTTCATTATATTTAGATAAATTTGACTTTATATAGTAGATCCGGCAGAACCTGTTATGAAAAATATTATTCTTCCTTCAGAATGGTTTTTATCAGATAGATTTGTCTAGAAATTTTTAACAATTGTATTGTTACAGCTAATACACAATTCAGACTGATTCTCAAAAACAAGTATTTTAAAAATTAAAATAATAATAAAACGACAATAAAAACGAATATTTAAAAATAAATATGCGTAACAACCCTTTGTGAACCTAAACTAAACTAATTTAATTAAATAAGTTGGTTACACATTATAGTTTGTTTGACTAGCCGACATAAACATCTAATTAACAAGGGAAAAAAACAATTGCATTCAGTTTAAGTGGCGAGCAGTAGACAAGATTGTCGCAATTACCATAAAATCAGTGGTGAAAGCAGCTATTTGCTCCACGTCCGTGAGGAAGTGCCCAACGTGAGCTGTGCAAGTGAATCCGATACTCATGAGGTACGAGTAATTTCAATCAGCATAAAGTGCTAATTAGCGGCAGTTGGCATTTGATTTAGTTTCAACACAATACCGAGCTGTGTAATTTGCAACAAATTTCCCCGTGTAAGTTCACAATGGAATCGGATCAGTGCATAATTAATTTTAGGTTGAGACTTTTGCACTTTGGTTGAAAGAGGTTATGTAGGTACTCGGACCCGAGGTAATAAACATATTCTAATGCGGTGGAAACGAGAAACAGACAAACATTTTTTGATAAACAAAAAACATATCAATTAAGCGCCAAGCGGACAAACAAGAAAACAAGTTCAAACAAAGCAAACAGTTTAGAAATTTCTAAGCGTAATAAAAACAAAAACAAAAATAAAACCGAAATAAAAAACCTCTGCTGTCGAACATTGGTAAGAAAATGTAAATTTCAAACAGTCACATCGAAGACGTGTTGCCTATCCAGAGGGGACAGGCGAGGTAAGCGAAGCAATTAACGAACGATCAAACGAAGATCACGAAGCTCAGCGAAGCCTAAAGCGCGCGCGCGCAAACTTAAGAAACTTATTTACAACTCTTAGACAAAGCAGACACAAGCACAAAAAACGAGCGGAAAAGAACGTTAGGTTTATGAAAAAAAAATTCGAAAATATATAAATAAATAAAAAACAACGCCATAGCAGCAAATGTGTGTGAAGGTTTACACGCCAGCAGCACACGGCAGAAGAACAGAAAAGTGCCAAAATGCGGCAGCAGAAATGTTTACGTTGACACAAAACTCAGTCCAGTTCAGCACATCACATCACAGCCGAGCACAGCTCAATGTTGACTTTATTTACTGTATCAGTATGATGTATGTGACCGAAATCAGATGTTACACCATGTCAATTTAAGCAGTCCAATGTTGTCACCACGTCAAATTGCGATTCTTCTTCAGAAGCAAAGTTTGGGATCCTAGGAAAATGAACTGAGCATATCCCTAAGGGTTATGTGTTTTATTTAATGTTTGGAGAGTATCGGTCAACTGATTAAGATGTTTCACAGGAAAATTGTATAAAAGCCAACAGACTTCCGCTGCTGCTTAAATAGCAGGTGTTTAACTTTCTCTTATATTTAAGAAAAATTTACTATTGGTCATGGTTTTTATTTTCGAGTTTAACGTGGGTTTGGCATTGCACGGCATGCACTTGAATTATGTGTGACTACTTACCGCCTTATTAGTCAATTGTCAACAAATCTTAATAAAATATTTGCCCTTAAACCGTGCAAATATGAATTAATTGACTCTTAGATTGAAATAAGCAGCAGAAGTTGGCAGTTTGTTCTGCTGTGATTTATTTACACGCGGACACCACCGTATAGTGAACAACAACAACAAGAAGAACTGCGCAACCGGTTTTTACGTCGCGACGTCTGCCGTTGTTGTAGAACGCGACCGTACAAAAAGAAATTTGAAAACTTACTAAAATAGCTCAAGCACGGAATGTGGTAACAAGTGGTGCTGACGCAGCTTTTGTTGTTTTAATGTTTTAGCCGGGCTCCCAAGCCCAGCGCGCCAAACAGCTGCTCTTTGTTTAGTTTGTGGCAGCATTTTTTGTGCGACTTGGTTAAACTGGCAGTGACTTGCCAACTCATTAAATATTAAATGAGTTTGTGTAGCGGCAACAATTGAAGTCGGAAATGAAAAACAATTTCAGGAAAAATATTGTTCAATAGTCGCCGTGGAATATGTACCTAAAGTAAATGTCTGTCTTTCGTTTTTAATTATTTAACACTCATTTTCCTATATCTTAATGCCACACGGTTGCTAATATAGCGTCATCTAAAGGTGCTTTGTTGAAATTTTAGTAAGCACATTTTGTTAGTACACTGAAAAGCCAAAAGAGGGATACAACTTATTATTGTGCTTAAGTATACACTTTGCCACACTCACTATATAAGTCAGGATGGCCGAGCGGTCTAAGGCGCCAGACTCAAGTGCAAACTTGCCTTTGCAAAAAGGTGTTAAGAGAATTCTGGTCCTCTCTGAGGGCGTGGGTTCGAATCCCACTTCTGACAAATTCTTTTTGATTTTTAATTTCACATTAAAAATGTACTTTACTTTAAATTGAAATAACAAATATAATAATTTATATTTTATTTATTTATACATAATTAATTTTTTTGAATAATGTTTTGATGTTGATTAAAATTAATCTGTTAGCTAAAAACGTTTTGACTACCAATTTGAAAACCTTTAACAAATATTTTATTTTTTTTTATAACTAGAAGCGCTCTGTTTTTCTTTGTTTGTTATTAATTATATTTGACATAGTAGGTGTAGTAAAAAGAAATTCATTAGTTAGCGCGGGGTGTATTTGGAAATTCAGTTTGCGTTGAGTAGGTTTGCAAAGTTAAATAAATTTGCGGTCGAGCAGTAGAAATTGTGAACTGCTTTACAGTGATAATTATTGTTAATTAGCTGACGCGGCAGCATTGTGCCGCCCTTTTCACCACTCCATTTTTATAATATATAGTAGTCGCCGGGTCGGCGAACTTCGTACCACCTTAGCTGAATTCAATTCAGTTTGTTATTAAGATAATATGAGTACTCAAAACACTCAATGATTGACCTTGTGATTTGTTGATTGTCGTGGTGAGTGCAAGACGAAACGGAAATTGTAGTCGTTTAAACTCCAATAAGTTCAAAAATTCAGTTGGATAGTTGGTTGTTTCGTCTTCGTTTATTAAAGTGGCGATAAATTTAAAAAAATGCAGTGGACCAACTAATTGATTTAGAACAGTGAAGTTTAAGTATTGCACATATTTGTTATCTACTGCGAAAATTGTTCGTTCACTCAATCAATTGTGATTTGAATTACCAATATTCAGCCACTGCTTTGAAAATTCTTCGGCGGATGAATCGTTTGGAAATGCAGCTCGGATGTTTGTCATCAGCTGAAGTTTTTCACATAGCGCCACAGAGTCGATGATTTTAGACAAGCATTTATTTCATCAACGGTCGGTTTTGGAATTACTGGAAGCATTTGGCGGAAATCGCCAAAAAGTAGGATCATTGCGCCTCCTCCTCTTGAGTCATGGCGTAGATATTTCATATTTCGATTGAGTGCTCCCAATGAGCGTTTATGCGCCATTGTGCATTCATCCCATATGATGATTTTACTTGCTTCTAAAAATGTGGCTATTACTGAGTGTTTCGCAAAGTTGCATATCGGTATTTATGGCTATTTCAACGCTGAATGAGCCGTTCGGCATCCTTCCCAACGTGGCCGCTTTCCCAGAAGAAGCAACTGTTAAAGCGATTTCTGATCCGATTTCCGAATAGTCTTCAGAATCAATGATTTTAGGAATGTCTTCCCAGTTCCACTGGGCGAATCAAGGAAAAGTAATCCACCATTTTCATCATCAATTATCTTCTTTCTGTTGGGGGTTCAACAGTGGTCCATTCGATCGAACTAATTTGGTCAATGATCACGTTCCAATTATCGATTAAATGTGACGCTTATAGCATAGTTTACTTACAAGCTGCCGCACATGAGGTAACACATGCATTCGAACCTCGAGATCGGGATTCCCTGCACTGACACGATCTTCGAATGTCTTCTGACATGTCATCCTTGTAGTTGATTCACAGTTCACGTGGATTCGATGGGAAGCATGTCGAACTATTGAAAGCAAATAATGTGCGAATCTGACTTGGAGAGGCAGAAACAATTGTTTCAGTCCCAATGAGTATCGTTTTCAAGAAAATTAAACTGTTGACAACAGCACGAAATGTTGGACAGACTAAACCATTGAAAGTTCGAAGTGATGCAAATGATGTCGGCCCACGGACATTCACTAGCAACAATCACACAATTCCAAATTAAATTGTTTAGACCAGCAGCAATAATTATCTTCGCATGGCTGTTAACTTACACTTTATATTTTACCAGGAACATGTTTCCATGTGTGTTTTATGCATAAAAAAGGTAAAAATAAAAAGAGCAAATTCATCTAAAGTGTATAAAATATAAAATAAAACAATTCACTAACCCACTCTATTGCCATGGGTGTACAGGAAAACCCCGACAATCAAATTAATATAAATCATTACTAGTTAACATATTAGAGGTCACTCATACAGCTGGCATACTGTCACTATGTGTACAACAACAACAACATTCGTATACAAAGTTTCTCTGGGTTTTTCGATGTTCCCATCCTTATTAGCAACAGCATTATAAAGCAAAGAGCTTTGTACAGCAAAAACAAAAATGTGTTGTATACAATAAATAATTTGGTGTACAGGACTATCTCGACAGTAGAATACCTAAAAGTAGTAACTTTTTCATATATTTGTGAGTCACAAGTGTTGCAGGCTCTATTGTTAAATTTACTCACATTCAATTCTGTGGTCAATGACAAAGACTCATAATAAAATGTATTATATTTATAGATAGATAAAGGTTAAAGCACAATAGCATTGATCTCAACAACAACTAATATTTTTATGTTTTGAAATTTATCTAAAAATAAATAATAATAAACCAAAAAGGAATTTGTCAGAAGTGGGATTCGAACCCACGCCCTCAGAGAGGACCAGAATTCTCTAAACACCTTTTAATAAAGGCAAGTTCGCACTTGAGTCTGGCGCCTTAGACCGCTCGGCCATCCTGACATATAGTTAAATGAGTAGTACAAACAATCAAACGAACTTATTTCGACCACACCCTAGAGAATATCCTGTACCCAGTTTAAAATTTAAAATAACTTACGTCGATCATTCCTATGGCAGCTATATGTTATAGTAAATCGATAATTATCATATACTTGTAGATATATGTATATATCAGATATATATTTGGATATTACATAGAATTATTAAGAGAAAGCTTTTTATCAGTAAATGTTGTTTATGTAGTGAACCGATACACTTAATATTGAAATAAGTGATTTGACATTGCCTACAACTATAAATAATATAAACTCGTAATGCCTATGGATTAGGACACTGTTCGTGCCAAATTTGTTGGTTGTCTAACCGTTTCCGAAATACGTCTGTTTATACGGAATTAACACTCAAATGAAAATTCAATTCAATTTGGCATCGCTTCGTTTGAATTGGAACATAAAATATCCTCTCAGCTACTTCAGACATTGGAACTCATATTATTGAATGTGTATGAGTCCCAACAATTCTGTTTGAATGTATTCATGCAGATGTCTAATTCGTATTTATTGCAATTTTCATTTTTTTTAAAATTATTTCGATTTGAATGTCCTAAGATATTCATACAACGTAAATTCATATTCTAATTTACCTTTTTTTTTCCGAATTTGCATTATTAATGTTGCTTTCGAATATATATTGATATAAGTATATACAAGCAACGACAAAAAAATGAAAAGTGTTTTATATATATGTGAAATTCTGGAATAAATTATTTATATATAGTTCATGTCTAAACAGTGATACTTTAAATACGGTACTGATCTATGGATTACAATTACTTTTCCAAGAATTTTGTCAAGGCCCATTAGCTCAGTTGGTTAGAGCGTCGTGCTAATAACGCGAAGGTCGCGGGTTCGATCCCCTCATGGGCCAAGTTTTTTTCTTTTTCTTCTATATTTAGTTCATTTACAAAATAAAACATAATTTTCACCCTTTAGAAAAATCGTTGCATATTATATAAAACACAATATTGAGGAGAAAAATTTTCAGATGTAGTTTCCAATACATCAATCATGAAGACAAACTTAGTGGAATATTTTTGTGCATTTAATTTGTTTTTATTTAAACAAAGGTAAGTGAGCATAAGAAGATTCTCCCAGCACTAACATAGTCGGTACACTTTCTTATTTGAAAAATTCTATCGACGACGATAAATAGAAACACAAACACAAAAGATAATCAACCAAGAATATATTGCCAGACTGCCACACGTAAATAACTGCGAGAGCTTAAAGTCTTAATCGCGATTGATTTGCAAGAATACCGCGTAAAATTTTGCCAACAACAGAAGTAAAAGAAGTCTTATAACAGGGAAAACTTCTAGAGTCGATTCTGTTTAGTCTTGAATTAACAATACGAAATGTTAACGTCAGGAACACATACATTAAAAAAAGTAATTGAAAATAAACAACCAAATAACTATGACAATATTTAGATGCACGATAAATTATATGAGAAAATATTTTTTTTTTTAAATTTTGTGTGTGTACTCACATGCTCTCTGTGATTCCGTAGGGTGAATTTGGTACTGCGACGGTTGGCTTACGCAGTAAAAGATCACCTTCATATGTAAAAATATTACACAGTAAGGTGCTTTATATTTTAAAATGACTAAACTGTTACTTATAACATTAACAGTATAAATCATAGAATTCAGCTGTCAAACCATTTACAATATAAGATTTCTCGATTGTGCTAAAATCTAAAGTAATGTCTTTTAGTCGTAGTTAATCAGCGTTATATATGTACTCCTTAATGAGTACAGATAAAGCCATAGCTGTTTTGGCCATTACTATGGTTATTGGTTCTTTAGATTGCCTGAAGAATTTAATAAATCTTTTACCACAAAGCTGGTTTTACTTTTTTATGCTTCATATGTTTGGGATCCTCATTTCATTTCAGTTTCATTAATTAGCTTTTATAATCTAGAGGTAATAATATGTACATTTTAGGTACAAATCAAGTCAAATTAGCAAATAATTACTTCGAGTAATTGAAAATCCAATTAATTTTTAAAAGCCACACTTTTAAATAAAACATTTGAGGGAATTATCTTCAGGGTTAATAGTTTTATTATTTGCTTTCAAATAATGTTATTAATGTCTGTTGTTAGTGTTTCTAAAATGCCTCGTACAGATGGACAGACAGACGGATATGGCTAGATCGACTCGCCTTTTGATACTGATCAAGAAAATATATACTTCGTCAGGTCTGCAGGGTATAACTAGAAAGGCAGGGCTATAGTCGGGCGTAACCGACTATAGAAAACCCTGTACCCAATCCAAAACAAAAAAGTTTTTTTTTTAGTAAATGCCATTTTTCGGTTGATCGTTCCTATGGCAGCTATATGTTATATAAACCGATATTTATTGTATTCTATAACTAAAACTGTCAAATCCAAAATTTGGTAACGATACCTTAATAAACAAAAAAGTTTTTCTCAGCAAATGTTGTTTTTCGGCCAATCGTTCCTATGTCAGCTATATGTTATAGTAAACCGATATATATAATATTGAGATATGTATTTGGGTATGAGTAACAATTATTAAATTAAAAATTTGGTGAAGATATCTTGAAAAACAAAAGGATTTTTGTTACTAAATGTGAGTTTTCGGCCGATCGTTCCTATGGCAGCTATATCTTATAGGTCGAATATCGAAAAAAAAAAAATAAACTCGTTATGCCTATGGATTGGGAGAGTCTTCGTGCCAAATTTGGTGATTGTAGGTCTTACCGTTTCTGAGATCCGTTTGTTCATACAGACGGACAGACAGACGGACAGACAACAGGTCTTCCACGCCTCCTTCTGCCTGTTACATACATTTGCACAACTTTAATATACCCTTTACCATATTTTGGTACAGGGTATAAAAAGAAACTTATTGAATTGTGGATTGGATACAGGGTATTCTATAGTCAGGTGCGCCCGACTATACCCCTGCCTTTCTAGTTTTCTTCTACTCCCGTTATTATTAAAAACAGTAAATAAATACGGGAGTAATCACTGCCAACAATTTTCGTAACAATAACAACAAAAATTACAATAACATGTTCTCAAGGATGCTCTTTTGCTTGCGTGCGCTCCAAGTAATTGGGAATTGTTAAAATATGATACAAGTCTCCTAAGCATAGTTAGCAAACATTAAATCAATGCTACTGGTTGCAAATTGTAGGTATGTGATATGGCCTGCCGAACTGTTTCATGGGAAACAACTACGTCACACTCTTCCTTAAGCTTCCTGGCAAGCGCTATGGTACAAACTTTTTGGTTTTGACCAAGATTCCTTGTCATTACACACTCTCTCTCCACTTTTACCCACCTGCGGGATGTAATATACCAACTGAATCACATCAAACGATAATCTCTGTACTGGCATATTTAAATCAAAGCAACTTATTGAAAAATTAAAACAAAAAGCATATAGCAAAGAGAATACTTAACGGGAAAGGTACCGTTTATTGTTGAATTGCTGCAAATACGAATGAAAACAAAATTGTGCCAACACTTTTATGACTGGCAAAAACTTTAGTAGTTTTTGTTTGTTATGCATTGAAATTGCACTTATATTTTTTTAAGTATTAGTTTTTAAATACTGTAAATAATTATAATAAATAGAAAAAATACATGTTCTGGACTAAAAAGTGTAAGTTTTTTGAGTATAAAGTTGAAAAATTTAATTTTTTTTGATGTGCTAACTCGTTTGTGACAGACTGTAAAAATAAAAAGTTATAAAAATAAAAATGCTAGGATGAAAAGATACAAACCATATTTCGCAAAAAAAAAAAAAAAAAAATCGAAAATGGTTGGTTTTGAAAATTCTATTTATTAATATGAATGTGTATGTTTTCTTGTACATTTTATTGCAAGAGGGGAACGCGGGAACAAGTGACTTTTAGTGCAGTTAAATTGAATTCTTGATTTTGGTTTCCAGAATCACACATGTCAGGATGGCCGAGCGGTCTAAGGCGCCAGACTCAAGTGCAAACTTGCCTTTGAAAAAGGTGTTCAGAGAATTCTGGTCCTCTCTGAGGGCGTGGGTTCGAATCCCACTTCTGACAAAATTTTTTGATGTTTTTCTTCACTTATTTATTTCATTTAAATTTAATCTACAAAAACCTTTTTACTTCTTACCTGGTTAAATATGATTTATAAATAATTTTTTCCTATTCAAAACAGTGGTGACAACGAAATCAAAAAGCTTTAATAAAATTTTTTACTTTATTCTACTCTGTTAATTTATTTATTTATTTATTTTTTTTATTATTAAATGACTTGTTATAGGTATGTGTTTCTTTAAATAATTTTTTTTCTTCTTTTTTTATTTACAGACAGATTGTAAAGAAAACAATAAGTAAATTAGATAACTTTTGATTAATATTAACAATGCAGGAAAAGTTAGTCTCCATTGGGACTAGATGTTATATGCGAACTAATGGTTTGTATAATACATTTGTACAAGGATTTGTTATATTAAATTGTTGTTAGCTAGAGCTATTTATTATTACATTTGATAAATTAAATTATTACTAGCTTAGGTCTATTTATTATTAAATTTATTTGATTTTAGAATCTGTGTTGAATGTGGGCAGGTCAAGGACATAAAACCTCTTGAGTCTTCTAAGTTAAATAAATTAAATTGAAAAGCTTCAATAAAATGTTGTATTTTATTTGACCTTAATCGACACTGTTTTTATTTAATATCAAATAAATTTTTTTACTTATGTTTTATTAAGTAAATTCATTTAAACATGCATAAAAAACAAATAGCAAAGGTAAGTCAAAAAAAAAATTTGTCAGAAGTGGGATTCGAACCCACGCCCTCAGAGAGGACCAGAATTCTCTGAACACCTTTTTACAAAGGCAAGCTTGCACTTGAGTCTGGCGCCTTAGACCGCTCGGCCATCCTGACACATGCTAGTTGGATGGCAGATGGTACTTTTAAATGTAAGTAGCTTTTAAAATGCTATACAATAAGTTTTTACAATGTATGTATGAAAATTATTAAAATGATTCACATTGATTCATTAAAAATACCATGTGCTTTTTATAAGTATATTTTGGATTTAAATATTATTTTACAGAGTTGTTAGTCATTTTGATGTAACCTTAAGTAAGTACTTTGTTATTTGTAAAGCTATATCCCATATGGTCTAGTGGCTAGGATATCTGGCTTTCACCCAGAAGGCCCGGGTTCGATTCCCGGTATGGGAAGTAATTTTTTTTTTGTTTTATTGTAAACTTGCAATTGATATTTAACTTAAGTTGTTTTAAAACATTTAAGTTTCGTGTGCTATTTTATCACTTGTCTATCTTCTACAGCGCACTTCCTTATCAAACATGTCAACACCTGTCTATATGCACGTACACTATGTTGCGCCAAGAATAACGTATGTGTGTGTACAAGAATGTATTGCAAGTAATACACACAGCTGCTACCATAAACAGCCAACAGTCAGCTGACACAACCTTGTTTTGGTGTGTACAATGATTGATGAGCGACTGGAGCAGCAGCAGCAACAATCGTTGAATAGTAACACAGCATGACGGCAACAATAGCAAAAAGAAGGAAATGACACATTAAAGTGTGACACTCGCATACAGCAAAGAATTCTCGTAAAAACAGCTAAAATGCGTTTGCTGCAGGCCTGAGAGCAACTGTTATTGTATTTCATCAAATGCCGCAAATTGCTTTGACCGCAAGCCGTAAACTTCATTTTGCGAGCAACAGCTTCGCCAACGCGCCACATACGAAACATTTTCGCAATTTGTAATTAGCCTATGCCTGCCTGTCCGCCAGTCTCTAAGTATCTGAAGCTGGCGCCGTCTCGCTCACACATGCACATGCACATGCACAGACATACAAATGTTATGTTACTTGGGCACGCACATTGCCTGCATTCTCTTTCGCTTAGCAGGCCAGGCGTGCATGTGAGTACCTACTGACCTACTGCTACTGCTAAGTTCTGCCATCGAAAGCCAAAGCGAGCGGCGGCACTTGCGCCTTCGTTTCACTTGCAGCCAGCCCCACACCGCTCAGTGCACGCTGCGCCACTTGTGCCACTTGAGTTGAGAACACGCTTTGTTGCACGAAATTGACGTGTTTTGTTTTTCTTATCTGCTCGCAGTTGACATCATTATTCACTTGATTTCGTCTAGTTTCTGCCTTTGCTTTTTGTGAGTTTGCCTTGTTTTTTGTTTTTTGCAGCGATCAACATTCAGTTCGATGCAAGTTCATTGATCATCGCCAACATTGTCTGGCATTGTTGTCTCGCATTGTCCGTGCATTCGCCACAAGTCGGCAGTCCGGTAGCCGGTTTCTTTGGGCGGACTAATGCGCTGAGCGGCGGTGTCGGCTGTGTTGGCTGTGTTGGCTGTGGTTTGTTGTTGGTTAGTGGGGTTTGGTTTCTTGTTGTTGTTGTTGTTGCTGTTGGACGAGTACTCGTTGCTGTTATTGTTGTTTTTGTCGCTATTGGCTATTTGCGTTGTTGTTGTGTTGCTAATGCGACTGCGGTTGCTGCTGCTGCTGCTGCTGGTGGTGGTGACGTTGATGCTGCATGACAGCCTCACAGCCTATATGACTTGCAGTGCTGCAAACACTTCGGATACTCGTTGTACGCATGCGCATCAATTATAAAATCATGGTGAAACTTTTTTAAATTTGTTCCGTTTCGTCGGGCAACAGGCACCAGGCATGAGCCATCAGGTTCGTAGCCTATAAGTTGCGAGTCCATTAGTTTCATCTGTGACGTTTTTAGTGGCAAATTTAGGATAAGGCCTGCGATTATGCCAAAACGCATTTAAACATAATTTGCTGCAAATGCATCTGGACTGTGTTGCCTTCTCCCCCTTTTGGGCAAAAGCTTTTCTTCAAAGTCGTCAACCATAATGAAATGCAGACACAACAATTTTTATAATCTATTTACAACTGTCTTTACGCCTCACCGCAGCCAGCATTCGCTGGCAGCATATTGCATATATAGGGTGATTTTTAGGTTGGCAGCACTGGTTAGTAATGGCGTCCAAACGTCATTTGTCAAAGTGAAAAGTTTTCAGGATACTCTGCCATTTAATCATGGAAAGACTTACAAACGAGCAACGATCGCAAATTATTGAAATTTGTTATCAAAATTCGTGGTCTGTGAAAATCCGCTGTTTTATCGAAGAATTGTGTTCAGCGATGAGGCTCATTTCTGGCTCATGAAATGCCTCACAAGAATTACCGATGCATTCCGAAAAAAAGACAATTTGGTGTGGTTTATGGGCTGGTGGCATCATCGGTCCATTTTACTTCAAAGACGACCGTGAAAGAAACGTTACCGTCAACGGCGAACGCAAAATTGGACCTTCCAAATGGACCATTTGAAATGGAGCCGCGGACAACATTTACATGAAGTTGTCTTTAGAACGTAAATGGCAAAGGTCTATTTATCGATACAATAAAAATTTGAAATATTTTATGCAAATTTGAGTGTTTTATTCGATTTTTAAAAAAACTTCGCTTAAAAAATCAACCTTTACAAAGGCTTCCCCACAATGTTAATTCTTATTGACAAGGAGACGCAGAGCAACACCTTAGCGGTGTTGAACAGCGGTCCTTAGCTAAATTATTTATTATGCAGAGCTTAGTAGCGTCAATGCTTAAAACTCTTCGTCAGACCTAGCTGCTGGGGATTGCCGACCAATGCCGCCACATGCATTAGTGAAGCTGAGAGGAAAACAGTTTTAAACTCTTTTTGCCCTGCATAACACGTGGGTCACATTTTATATCGTGATCCTAATTAATCATTGAAAAAGACTTTCTTTTTTTTTGCAAAATATTCTCCTTAATGAACTATTTCTGCATGCGTTCAAAACATTTTTCATGGTCCATCCGGAGTTCATTGTGCGCCACTTATTTATTCAATCGGGAGCCTAAAATAAACTAATTTTGATTAAGTGCCTTCGCTGCTAGTTGAGTTTTCAAAGCGTGAAATCTGCAGCTGGATGAACTGTACATTAGTATATGTTGACAGTTATACAATTAATAAGCGCCATTTCACATAGAAAGAAAAGTAACAAATCAAAATGCAACAAAGTCAATCCAGTCCACTCCAACCGAACTCAATCCATTCCAATCTGATCCCATTTGATGCAATGCAATCAACGCCCCCGTCCATAGTGGTCAGCATTCATAAATGCCGCTAACTGGCAGCAGCAATAAGCGAAACTACTTACACAAATTACAACAACAGCAGCAACAACAACAACAAAAACAGCAACAGCAAAAGCAGCAACAATAACAATAATAATAATAAAAGAAAAACAACTTGCACACGCTCATACGCTCACACGGCAGCTCACGGCCGGCCAAGCGGCACAGAGCGAACACGACCAACATCAACTTCGTTTCCATTCAGTCTTCGCTCGAGACTAACGCCAAGCAGACGCATGCGCATGCGCAGCGAACAAGTGCCAAGTGCCAAGCGCCACACGTTGTACTCCGTAGCACAGTCATTGCTCGTGTAGCCATTGTAAGCGGAAGAAAACCAAATACAAAAAAAAATAAAATACAATCAGAAGACAAGCGAACAGACAAAATCAGACAATCAGACAAGACATCAGAGTGGCAAAAAAGTAAAATAGAAACGTGTGCGCGTCTGTGTGTTGGGGGCTCAAGTCTAAATACGAAAAAAAGCACATGCATATGAGTAAAATGCGATTTAAGTCGAGCGATGAGAAATGCATTTGATAAATGCAACAAAGCAGCCACAACAACAACAAAAGCACCAACAACAGCAGCCAAGTAAACAGAATTGACGTTGGCTGGGTTCATGCGGGCAAACAAAAATCTGCATTTTTAAAGTTTTTAAAGATTAAATTGTGTATCAAATGAACGTGATTTTTTGTACTAAAAACTCAAACGAAGAAAAAAAAAAAAACAAACAAGCAAACAACAAAAAATAAACCATAAAAAAGAAAAGAAATATTTAAAGTTAAAAAAAAAAAAAACAATAACCAAAATCGACACAAAAACTTTTGCTTTGTGATGCTAAGTAAAAAGAAATTTTTTCGAGCCACTTAAATCAAAGAAGAAAAAAAAAAAACGTGAAAAAGACATGCAAATTTAACGTTACCGTGTTGTTGACAAAAAAACACCAACACCAACACCAACAACAACAACAACAACAACAATGTGTAGTAGTAAAAAAGCCAAACCGTGGTGAAACCGTTAAACATCTGAAATACATTTTTTTTTTGGCACCGAACATTTTTTCTGAACTGCGTTGCACGTCGAAACGGAAGTGCAAGTGCACGGGCTCGACTTGTGCCAGAGCGTGAATAGTCACGCACAATAAAAACATCTTCACGCGACACACGACACACGTCCGCGACCGCGACCGCGACCTGCTGCTCGACTTAACGCATTCCGCGACTTGGCTCACAGAGTGCGCGTGCTTCACTTAAGCAAATTACAGAATTGAAATGCAATTATTGGCCACAGTGAGCGGAGGCACACGTGCGTGAACAGATCGGCAAGCGAAACTCGGCGTCAGACAAAGCCACGCAAATCACACAACCAATGGACAGACAGACCTGTGGCAGATGAGCCGCTGCAGCGCACAGTGTCCGAAATCATCCACAGCACCTTTCTATTCTTAATTAAACGCAACTAATTAGCATATTTAAATACTTTTTTTCTAATTTCTTGGTTTTTTGTTTTTTCGTTTTCTGTTTTTATTTTTGTGTAATTTTTTTCGCTTTTCACAACGTCAACGCGGCGCCGAAGTTTCATTTCATTATGCTCTGTGGTTTTTCTTTCGTTTACTTAACAACGTATTAACCTAAAAATAAAAAACAAACTGAAAACTATTTAATAAACTAATGAAAGTTGTGCACACTTAAACTGCCTTTATATTCATATAAAATAAACTAAATAAAAAACGAACTGGTGAAAAAAAAAAGAAAAAACAAAAACTAAAGAAAAGAGAACCAAACGTAAAATTGTGTTGCTGCAAACGTAAATTAGTTGGCCGCTTGGTTGCTGTGTGAATTTAATTGGCAGCCTGCCATGTTGACAACGAAATTTGCGCTTACGGACTGACAGGCCAAAGGTTGACACGCTAGCACAAGGTGAGTGAGTAACAAGTATGAAAACACAAATCCACTTAAGTCCGCCGTAGAAAGTATGACAAGCCAGCAGAGAGCACACCAAGCTAGTCTGCGCCACATACCCGCTTGACCTGCCTTCGAAAACTTACCAAGCGACCCCACAAGGTTACCTTGCTCTTGGCCGCGTTTAAAAAGACCCGATCACCCCGCCAGTAAGTAAAGTCCAGACCTAGACACCCAAACAGAGGCAAGGGTTTCTGACTTGTCCCTGTATTCTAATCAGGCCCATATTGCATTAAGCATCTTGTTCACTGGAGCACTCTCATTAATACTGACTCCTACACAGCTGTTAGGAGTCCTAGGCCTGTTAATGTCGCTTTCTAGCTCTTATTCCTCAAGATTCGTCAAGAAGTGAAAACAGTTACTAACTTAAAAGAATCATGTCCTATGAAGCTTAGGCAACTTTCCTCGATTATTTAAATACAAGTAGAGGGGCATACTTCGTACGCGAATAAATAAAAGCATCTGCTCTATTTAAGGTCAACAGATTCTTGTTGAAATACATTCCAGACTTTCATATCGAAATGGTAATAACCAGAAGATGTTGCTACTGGATTTTGTCGATTGATGTCGCCAATATTAACCTTTTTATTTCCTTCATATATGGTAGATATCTGTTTCATTTTCAAAGATAGTTTTTCGCTATGTTAGGACCTGCAGGATTACTGGGCTATTATTATGTCAAGTTTCATAAATATGCGTCATGTATAGTTTTACAAATTTATTATAAAAATAGATAAGAAACTGTTAATTGACTCCGTTGACATTGTCTACGATCAATTGCTTTTTCAAGAGGATGATAAAAATCTCATAAATCTTCAATATATGTAATAAATAAAAAAAAATTCTATTATTTTGAAATCATCATCGTCATCATCAGTTAATCCTAAAGTTGTGCCGAACTTCAGATTCTGCAACAAAATGTCACTAAGTGTTGACTATAGTTCTGTCTCCAGTACGATGACTTTACCATTTCATTTGTGCTTGGCTTCTACTTAGCGACCTATTGTATATGATTATTTATCTTTTATTTATCTGTGCAGGCATCATTAATTCCCCGTCTCCATATCACCTAAAGATACTTCTTTGCTGTAGTATATGCTTTGCCATTTTTCCAGGGCTCTTTCTTCCTTGCGTTACCCTTCCAAAGTGTTGTCTATTTTGCTGACTTTTACATAACTGCGTCGTTTCTTCTTAGAACTGCTTGTGGGTATTTGTCTTACATCACGCTGGAATTTGTATTCTCATTATAAACAGTTTAGCTGAGCCATTATTCTGAAGCACAAGTGGCCCGTTGAAGACTGGTGCGGTGTCCACAGCGGCGTCTGACACACTTCGCCATGTCGTGCCATTTAGCGCTAGGCACATCATGGTAGGCATCATTATAGGTTTTGCAAACAAAAAAACTGCTAAATGAGCGCTGAGCTGATTCGATGGTCATTAGCCAAAGTGGTCTAGCCGCGGTCATTCCCACCGATCGGTCGCATGCAGCTGAAAATTGGTGCGCGCCGCTTATCGTGTCGTTTTGCTGGCAATTAGGCAACCGGTTGCCGCGCACACCCATGATGCAGTGCAGCACAGCATTGCGCTCGCATGTTTTGGCTTGTTATTAAGGACATAAACATCGAATTAGCTATTTTTGTTAACTTGACGAAATGCTTAGCCAGCAGCCCAATAAGGCAATGACCAGCTATGCATGAATGTACGTTTGTGTGTATGTGTGTGCGTGTGTGTGTGTATGTGTAGGTATGAGTATCAATGACTTTCTTTAACGCTGGCAGCAGCAAAGTCAACATATCATAACTGTGCAGCAGCCAGCAGCCAGCAGCCAGTGGCATGGTCAACCTTTAAAGTCTGACGACTTGACGAATGCCATGAAAGCCATGAAAGTGCGCAATCAAAATAAATCAAAAAAAAAAAACAAAAAACGAAAACCGAAACAACAAAAAGTTGTAAGTTGTAAACAAGTGCAATAACAAATAAGCTATGAAACAGCAGCAACAACGGCTGCAACGGCAGCAACAGCAGCAGCGACCATATTAAAAACAACTAAATAAATGAAAACAATATAAAGCGAGCGAAAAGCACAAGTGTGAGTTGTAAAAAGTAATAAATTATAAATGAAAAAGGCTTAAAAAGATATGTATGTATGTGTATGTGCATATAAAACAATGCTGTCGGTAACAAAATATGGCAAAAGCGGAACAAGTTGCATCTGAATACGCTTATGAAAGGCAAATTGGTTTATCTAACCACATTTTTTATTGTCTTTCCTTTTCTTTTTTTTATAGTTATTGTTTATGGTTTTTTGTATTTATAATCTAATAAGTATATATTATACATATTATACATATTATGTGCAACTGAAAAATAATAATGAAAATTGCTGTGCCATTGTTGCAGCCGTAATTGGCCTTGAAAAGCGGAAAAATCTGCAGGTGCCGTTGCCGCTGGCTGGCACAACACTGATGCAACACACACCACATCACATAGCTCACAGCATATAGCAACAATATTAAAGTAAGATTAGCTGCAGCATTTGAGGAAGCGCAAAGCACAAAGAGCTTAGCTCGAAAAAATTGTATACGTGAAAAACCAACAAAAAACAAAAGACAGAAGAAAAATCGAAATAAAATGAAAAATCAGCAAGACATGGCAAACAACTTTTCAAAAACAACAAGATAAAGAATTTCAGTGCCGCGCATAATTATGTGAAAATTTAGAACGTTGCAAAAATGATTAATGAATGTGCGCCATGCGGAGTACGAAAACTCCAAGCAAACGAAAAAAATACAGAACAGCAAAGAAAACTTGATTGGCTTGGGCCGGCGCTGCCGACATGTATTAAAAAAGAATTACAAAAAATATACTTTATTAGTCATTACACACTAGACAAACAATAACAAGAACAAGAAGTAGCAGAAGCAGAGAGAGTAACATCTAATCACGACCCATTTTATGCGTAACGACGGGCTTATCCACACGCACCACACGCTCAGCCACATTCAGGTAGGCCTCGTACTCCGCGATGTCGGGCGTGGTGTCGTAATGATAGTGTCCGCCCCAATTGGAGAAGGAGAACGAGTGGAAATGCTGCAAACGCAAATCCAAATCCTGCAAATCCAAATCATCAAAATTAGTCAAAGCGCTTGCGGAGCTGGCATATTAATGAGGCTACTTACGTATTCGTGCGTGATGAGCGTGCCAACGGCATTCAGCTGTGCGGGCATCTCGTAGAACTTCAGCCATTCGTTCACTTGCGCATCGTCCACAATTGGCTTCGTGCTGAAATCGCGCATCACGTGCTGATGCGCAGCACCTTTCTTGAGCAGGAATAGTCCGCCCAGGCCGACCACCTTGTCGCCGTAGTGCTCCTCCAGTCCCTTGCGTATGGCCTCAATGAAGTTCTTCTCGCCAGTGCGCTTCTTCGCAGTTATCTTAAGCACCTGACCCGGTTTGCCGTTGCTCAGGAAGAGATTCAGCAGCAGGGCACAACGTGGCTCCGTCGAGGGAATGCGCTGCAGCACGCATTCCTCTTCGGGTCCCTTGACCAACGATGTGTAGCTGCCGTTGACGAGCGTGTCGTCCGTGTCGACCGACAGATTGTATATGCCCTCGCAGTTCGAGTTGCGTATGGGATATGGGCCAGCGCCTGCGCCCACAGCCAATATCTTGCCCTCGGGTATGATTTTGCGTGCGATCTCCTTGATGTTGTACAGCTTGTCGCGCTGCACCAAAGGCAGCAGGAATGGCGGACCACCGACTTCCAGGAGTGTCGTCGAGCCGCAAAGGCCTATTTTTAGTAGAAGGGAGGCACTGTGATTAGCATACATGGGTTACTTAGCTTTGCTTGTTGCTTACCAGATTCCATTAGACCATACTCTTGTGCCTTCAGATCGGGACAGTCGCCCACGCTGACGTTGACATTGGCAAAGTTGGCTTTCAGAGCAGTTTGTATAACTGAAACACAAAATAAAAAACAAAAAAGAAAAATAGATGAGAGTGTTGAATATTCGGTAAATAAACAAAAAATCATAGCAACAGTTTCAAGAGCTCAAATCTGTCCAGTTACGTTGAAGTGTAAACTAAAGGCAACAGAAAGTTTCGGATTAGTCCGCAGTGAGCGGCTGTTCCTCATAGATAATTATTATGATTATGAAATGCGCTCGCGGCATTCAATTTTTATTCAAAGTTAATTAATTTTTAAAAAAAGTAAATTTATTTAATCAATTTGGTTTTTTGTATAAAAATCGAAAGCCATAACGAAACAAATTTTGGTTTCTTTACCTATTAAGTTTTTTGTTAAGTTCTTTTTTTTTCATTTAAGACTATTATTATGTGAAAACGGTTTTCAGTGCATTAAGTGGCGGTTACGCTTGAAATTTTTTTCCTGTTTATTAGAAACTATGTCATATAATTCTAAAAACATACTTTATTAACGACCTTCACACATATTGGTCGACAAATGAAGCTAAAGATTTGAGAACCACGAGCATCTTCGGAACGTCGTCCTTATGGCTTGAGGAAACTTTAACTACCTTGAGTTATTATAGTGCAGGTCATGTTTGTTTGATTTTCCCTTTATCTCTCACATTTTGTGTCCCTTATCTAAATGACTGCTTTACAATTCCACTTGCTTATCAGATAGTCACTACTTCAGTTGGTAATTTATAACAACTTGAGAGCTTTGCTTCGCTGTTAGGCATTATTAGACTCAAAGAGTTACACGTGACTTTAGCTGTAAAATGTAAACTAGTCATTGCTTGACGAGATGTGCGGTTTCTTTCAGATCGTTTTAATACTGAATAAAAAAAATAAAATAGAATATTTTCTTTAAGATTGAGAAGTTCCTTGTTTAGGATTTCAAGGCAAATATTTTTAATATGATTGTGACTAATGTTTCTACTATAGTGTACTTCCACTTGTTGCCTCCGTACTTAACTGTCAGTTATGATACTTAATAACATGACACCTGGCAACAGTGGTTTTAGTTTCCTATCATTTTACACAAAATAACCAATATCTCAATATATCAACTTTCGATCTAAGTGGTTGGAATTTTCCAAGTGGTTTGCGCAGCATAAGACTAATAAATAATTTTTGGACTCTTTACTGAATAAAATGATATTTCGTATATATTTTTGTGATTCTTTTGCTCTTTTCAACATGTCAAATGTTCTTTTAACGACTTACGTTAAAGTAACTCATCTTTGTAAAGGACATTTCACAAAGTTTGGGGTTGAATGGTTTAGCCGTTATCGATAATTTTATCCAATTTTGCTATAGTATTTTTTTATATTTCAAAGAAGAATTTGGGTAGGTTCTAACTGAATTTGGCAATTAAGACAGATGATTTAAAATGAGCACAAATTTCATAATCATAAACAAATTAATAATCATTATTCGATATACAAAAATAATGGAAATATTAAGGAAAAAAGGAAAGTGTATTTAAACTATTTTCGATGCAAAATCACCTTTGTATTAGTTTTTTGTGTCCTGTGCCCTTGACTTTGAATTTATTTAAAAATTATTTGTTGTGTTCTTAAATATATGACCAGCGATAGAACATAAAACTTGGAGACAATTTTATTTGAAAATTTAACTGTTTCAATGAAGTCAGCTTGTATGTAAGCTTTTGTTTGCTGACTGTGTGTGAAATAACTAATTTTGTAACAGGCATACAATTATAATTATAAATATTGTTACTCGTACAAGCGAGTTGCCATAAATTTGCTGATAAATCAATCACCCCTGCAGCCCTTTAGCGTAGAAAATTTAAAAAAAAGTGTCAAAAAAATTCCACTCAAAAAGTTTTATCTGGCAACGCTCATAATAAGCTATCTCTCTCTGCTATCTTAGCATCTGACACATAGAAAAGCTCAGCACCCCCCACGTTGCTCACGAAAAAAGCTCAGACAGCACAACAAAGCACAAACAACAACAAATAGTCTGAGAAAAAGTTTACATTGTTTAAGGTTATTAGCGACTGAAATTATTACAGCAACAAATGCCAAAGCAAATATTTAATGCAATTAAATTCTTAGCAAACAATCACAATTCCGAATTATGTATTCTCGAAAACTCACCACCTTGCAGCTCAGTCAAGGACGGCACAAACAGCGGCTTCTCCTCGAAGAGTAGATCCTTAGTTGTCAAGTGGCTCATGTTTTATTTTTATTTACTTGTTGTTGTTGACGTTATGTTCGTGTTTTTTGTTTTCCAATTATTAGACGCCGCGTTGAGCTTGACAGCAAATTAAAGTTAATGCGAGTACCGTACGGAATCGTTGACGTCGCGCGACTGGCAAATGTGAGGCTTTAAAATGCTTTTTATGTCAGGTAGCCCCGACGACCAACGAAGTGCGCTGCAAACAAAATCGCCAATTCGGATCTGAGAAATCCTGTGATAACGGATCTCTTAGATCGGAGATCTGAGCATGTGTGCGTGGATGATTGGGTAAATGCTCATCCCTTGTCAGTGTGTGGGTCACTGTGGCGGCGAGTGTGTGATGCCGGGGCGAGTCAGTTTGCAAGTTCTAAAATTCTGTTTAGACTTGAACAGAAAGAAAATTTATACTTTTCTCGCTCTTACTAAGTGGCTAAATAACGTGCAAGTATGACGGGGCCAGTTCGTACTCTTTGTGTTTTGACGCTCTCCGAGACGCTTTGTAGACTGTTTTCGTTCCAGCCGACGCACTATATACAGGGTGCTCGAAAGGTGATAAGATAACTTGGCACTTTAATTGTTGGTTTAAGGCCTCAGGCAGATAATGTCTAATCAAATTATATTAATTCAAATAAGAACAGCAAACCGCACACCATAAACATGCGTTCAACGCATGTTGCAGCGCATTGCTGCAGAGGCCGCTGCTGGCTTAATTAAATAGAAAACCAGAGACCGCAGTCAACAGTCGGCAGCAGCAGCCGTCATTCCACACAGTCAGTCCACGCACTCTTTGCGAGTTCAAACGAATCAACATGCCAATGACGACACATTTGTGGGCAACGATTATGAAACAAGCGGAAACTTTTATTTCAGTTAAGCAGCAGCTGATAAACACTTCAGCTGCTTTGATCGACTACTGATGGAGTGCGGTTCTGTGGTGCTATGATTGGATTGTTTATTCTAAAATATTCCACTTACCGGGATGATTAGGCGAACGCTGGCAAGGAAATGAGTTACATGGAGCACTTTGTGTAAGGGAGGGTTATACAACAGAAGCTATTTGTATGGGTTATGAAAGGCAATTGACAATCTATTTATACCGCACACAAAGCTCTGATGATTCCTAACAACGTCTATATTAGCACTTATGCCTAAAAAGTCTCTCCTTATTAAACATAAAAAGTCGTACGAGGTTTATTTTGTGAAAGGCAGAAAAGTTGTGAAGATCCTTGTTGTTGATCCTTAAGCTTCGTAAACAGAAACATTTTCAAGGAAAATATATTGAGTGGCATAAAAAATAACAATGATTTTGATTATCTTATTAAGATCAAATACCGTATATTTTGCAAATTTCTTCGATTCGTTATCTTTACTATTTACATTTAAGGTTTCTTGATTTGTAAGCTGTATATAAAAATATTAATTCTTAAGGAGCACAGAAAAACTCTCGTTGCCAAACTTTTCGCCTAAGTATCCCTTGTGCGGATGAACTGCACTAGCAGCACGAATCACTAAGCCTTGCAGCTGTGGAGTAAAGACGTCACGTCACTCTGAGTGACTGAACTGTGGGAAAAGTGGGAAGCCCGCATGCATTGTTGGTAGGGTATGCGTAATCTAGTGCGTCAATTACCAGCAACTGATAAGTGGCCGAGTTCAAACTGTTCGTAGTTTTTTTCCATTTCTGCTGGAGGTGGCAAAGTTTTGTTGATAATGCTGCGTGTAGGTCAAGTTCTGCGCTAATATTAGACAAGTAGTTCACACTGGTGCTGTCAACGGTGTGAATTTGAGAAATGTGTTTCTGCACACGTCCAAAACCGAAGGTACAACTGCCAACCCAAGCAACACAACCAGCACAACTGATAGCGGCAAGTCAAGTCAAATAGCGGGCAAAGATGGGCGTTGCCGTGGTGCGCTTATCGCACGAGTGTTCTATTACTCGAGGCACTCGAGCATAGTGCCTGGGACCTGAACGGATTTGCCAACGAGTGTGAGCTTCATTAGGCCAACTGGCTTTGCAGTCGCATTGCTAATGTCGCCATGGCCAGCTGTCAGCGAGGCAGTCATTAGCCGCTCGGCTGGTGCGTGGCATGTAATCGCTGCATTCAAGGAAATGCATTTCATTTCTGCGCATGAGCCGGTGTCAATTCGGCCATTATGCAGCTGCGGACAAGTGTGCAGTAAAAAGCTAATTCCAGCAAGAATTTTAAAATCAAAAACAAAAACAAAAAGCAAAAAACGGCCAAGTGCAATTCAACGCCAATAAAAGTTTTAAAGCTGCCAATGCTGCCAATGCTGGCAGTTTTGTGCTAAGCAACAAAATATGAGCTGCTGGCCTCAATTAGAACAGCCAAGTGCCAAGTGCCGAGCTCCAAGATCCAAGATTCAAGAGCCAAGTGCTGTTAGCTGTTGTGTGACTGTCGGCTGTTGGTGAACGATCGATCCGGCTGTAGTGTGTTTGCTTATCTAACAAGAACACACACAATCGATCAGGCATGCAATAGATCACTTCTTCATCTCGTACTCAGCCTGCTAACGAGCAAAGCCACAAAGCGCCAAGCTGCATGCGCATGTGCTGCTGGCCAAGAACTATATAAGTCAAAGCTGACGTAGCTTTCACGCTTCCGCTGCTCCCTTGGCCCCCCAACGCAGCGCATTGCATTTGACTTTTGTATGTCAACTGCCCATTTATAGGTACGCTGCTCAAACCTGCTGCTGCTGCTGCTATGCTGTTGCTTGCCTTGTGCAAGTCACTCGGACTCGGACGAATCGAATGAATCGTCTTACACTCGTAACCTCATTCGGCTGCATGCAGCTCGGAGCAGCGGGCAGCGTGCAGTGACTGGCAATTTCTTGACCCAATTCTACTTTCCACTCCATGCGCGCGACGCCAATGTTTGGCCAATGTTGATTGCGCTGCGGCTGCTGCCAGTTCGGCATCGCCTGTGCCTCCTCTCCAGCAGGAGGCTGATGCATGCTGTGCGTTGTTTGGACGCAACTTGGCGCTCACTTTTGCCAACGCCAACACATACAACAACACAACACAACACAACAAAACATAACACAGCAACATTATATACAACATGAACACAATTATAACAACAACAACAAACAACAACAACACAATAACAAATCAGAACAAGCGCACACATGTTGCTGGCATCAGTGGACACAACATATGCAACTGAAAACTGGTCGCACAAATTGCTGCCTGCCTGCCTCCCTGCCTGCCTCCCTGCCACATGCAGCCAATCTGTTCTGTGACTCGCTTCTCTGCTGTAAACATTTTAAATTTCTGTTTTTGTTTTTGTTTTTCTTATTTATTTCTATATTTGATGTGACCGTGTCTGTGTCTCTGTGCCTGCCGCGAAGCGCATAAGCATCATCATTTAATTAGTTCTGGTGTTGATTCGTGCTCCGCCCGTGAGCCCATGTTCGCGTTTCGTCTTGATGCGTCTTGATGTTTGTCTGTTTGTGCCGAATGACATGCGCAGGAAATCAAAGATTTCCTTATTGCATCTGTGTGCTTGACGTGCTCGCCAGCCACCGTCAATTACAGTCACACTTTGGCTAATGCCGTCCCAGCCATGGCATGGCATTATGACTGCAGTGGCATCGCGGCGACGGCGCGTGTAAATTTTGATTATTGGTTTCCCGTCAGCGTGCGCGCGACTACATGACAATTTCTCTTGCTGTCATTTGAGCTGCTCGCTCGCTTGGTCTGCCGCCTTCCTTGCCTGCCTGCCTGCCGGACCCTCGCGCATTTGCTTTGTTATCTGGCAGACAATCAATTTCATTAAAACGCTGCTGATATCTCTATTGAAAATGTATGCAGACATATCGACACACAGCCGCCGACCGTTGCCCGCTGCCCGCTGCCGGCTGCCCGCGCAAGACTCACTTACACTCTCACTCGGCGGCTAGTGAAGCGGCGGCCAGGCCAGGCGGGCAGTTAATGATCTTTTGTTAAATGCGCTTTTTTGCATATAATGCAAAGTGAAATTCAAATTTCAAAATGCCTTTTCTAGCCTTTTACTTGTTCGCTTTTTGTTGCTGTTGTTTTTTTTTCTTTTGTATCTTAGTTTCTTCATTAGCTTGGCTTGCTCGCCTAAAAACGCAACTTACCTTACCTTGGCCATTATTAAATGGAAACGTGTTTCATTTGCGTTTTTTACAACTCGACAGTCTTTTTGCTGCTGCTTTGCTGCTTTATTTGTTTTTCATTTTATTGTACCTCTTGACGCGTTTTTCAGGTGGGTTTCATTTTCTTCATTTAGCTTTCTTGTATTCGTTTGTTTTTTTATTAGTGCACAGTTTAGTTACTCATTTCACGCTCGTGTGGGCTGCGACGCTGTCCGCAAGTGCTACTGCTGCTGCTGCTGATGACGCTCTGCTAGAGCAGCAGGATATCGCCGTGATGCATCCGAAAGTTCCGTATCATTGCATTAATTTGTCTTGTAAGTGCGGAGCAATTTGTTGCTACCTACGAACACTTAATGGCTGCATGTGTGTGTGTGAGTGTGTGTGTGCAGGCAGCTTGCTTTTTGTGGATAATTGAAGACTCATAAATGATCTGCAACACTGAGTACATTGCCCCGACATGACTTGACTTGGATGCTGTTGTGGGAGACAAACCCACACTTAGCGAAACCGGTAAACGGATTAAGTCTTCAAATATTTCGATTGTCCAGCACATGTGTCCCTGCTGTGTGAAAACTGGTTGAGAATCTCTTTTACCATAAATTCACCTCACATCTATCAACATAATTGAAGCTAATCGCGGTATGGCAAATTTGGCAACAGAAACGCTTAATCGCGTTTTCTGCGAGTTCTTTAAAAACATTCTACCAAAAAGGTTCTGCTTAATGTCATATACATATCTAAACTTAAATTATAGAATTGTTTTATTGAGGGCACAGAACTATGCTATAAGCTTGGAGGTCCAGCATAAAATTCATTTTTATAAAAATGATAACGGATTTTGTGAAAAAAAACTGCACATTATACATTTTAAACGAAGCGCTTACAGTATAAAGAATAGCTTATGGATAGAACGTAAGATTTAGCACTTCAATAGTCGCGGTTCAAACCATGCTGCCGGTGAAAAATTCTTGTTTTTCGATATATTACCGTTAACGTATATTCATCACTTATTCCCATTTGAAATTTTTTTAAATTACGGTTGAAAATGCTTTCTGCTTGAAATTTACTTTACATTTTCAAACACTTCACCATCGTAGAAGAAGGAAAAAACATTAATATTTATATATCTTTTACAAAAAAATTATCTGATTTTCTTTACCAAAAAGGGAAGACACTTTACTCTATTTTATTATAATAATTATGATTTTTACATGGTTAAATCTGTGACATGTTAAATGATCCATCGTTTTTGCCTCTAAGGGAAAAACTGTACTTTCTTTTTATTTTTTTTTTATTTGTTTTTTTCTTAAGATCGATTGTAGCCCATACGCCCCCCGCTTTTGTTTCTCCCTTTATGCAGCAATGTGCAAGTTCTCAATAAGAGAAATATAGAATTCGAAGATTTATTTAAAGATCTTGTCAGCGGCACTTGCCTCTTCTTGCACTTTGCTATGAGGCTAGAAACTTACTCAACGGATTGAAATTAGACTTGCTGAATATTGAATAGAGTTGGTTCCTCTGCTGCAACAATCTGCTAGTCGCATGATTTCATCCCATGCCGTGAATTGAATCTTCTTCGCACACAAAGGCCAAGCCAAAGAATTTATTAACAGCCTTTCCAGTTGAATCCACACACCCGCGCACATCGCATAGCTCAGTTGCCTGCTGTGGCGTCCCGTTGCTGCTATTCTCGTAATTGTTCGGCTTGCCTTACTGCAAATTTGATATGCAATTTGTTTGAGCAACAGTTAAAATTAATTAGAGACAAACACTATACTCAACTGTGGCGAGTGGCCTTGCTCGGCAATTGACAGACGTGTAACAACATAATTCACCGTATTGCCTTGCATAATGCGACATGAAAGCGCAACTACAACAACAACATTGACAGCGACAATAGAAACCACAGCAGCCTCAAAAACAAGAACAGGTGCCAGCACCAGATAAAAAAAAAAAAAAAACCACAACGACATTGAAATTAATTGTTATGACAGCAGAAATCCTTAAACACCGCAGAGCCGCGTCTGTGGCTGCAAAGCAATCTGGCAGGAGTTGGCCAGCAGCGCATCACGCAGGCCACGCAATCGGGAACAATTGCGGATGCCTCATTAGCATGCGAATGCGAACTGGCAACTCGCAACCCGCAACCCGCCACAGGCAACGGCGAAATGGCGTCATCAGCAAAGCCATTGAAATCAATTTCGAAGCGGGTAGGAGCGCGATCGCGCGCGGGCCAACAGACGTAGTAGAATATAAATAATGAAGACAGCTAACAAGAATTCGATAACGTGGCCGGGAGCTGCGGTAGCCGTCGCCAGATTAGCGACAGCAGAGCGCAGAACTTGTGCTGCCGATGGTCCCATTTAACGTGTGCTGCGGCAGCATAATTGACAGCTTTTGATTGCCAATAGAACGAGCGGCGCACAAATTGGCGCAAGGAATTTCAGGCAGCAGCAGCAGCAGCCATGTCTTGACCCATTTATGTGCATGACCACGCCCACCTGGCAGCCTGGTGTTTTACATGCCTTTTTAATAGCCATCCCCACAAAGCACTTAGAGCTGCCATTGCCTTCGATTGTTGCCATTTATTTTGTGCTCAAGACTGGAATTAAGCAATTCAGCATTTAGGTAAAGCATTTTATTCGACTTTTTGTCTTTGTACAGTAGAACCTATACATAACAAACTATAGAATTTCCCACTATAAACAATTTCTGTGGTGTGTATTGGGGAAGATCCCCGTCCACGTATATTGAGCTTGGCAATACCAAAGTAGGCAACGTTTGAACGCATATGCATATGTAACATCATTCACATAGCATATTGGGGGTTCCCCCTATAAAAATATGAACTATGCAAATATAGCATCAACAATAATTTTGGCAAAAGTTTGCAGTATGAGATACTACAGTAAAAGCTTATAGCATTTCCTCTTTCATATCATTGTTGTATAGGGTGGTTTTTTAAGAGTTAAGTTTTTTAGGTTGGCAGCACTAATTAGTAATGGCATCCAAACGTCATTTGTCAAAGTGAAAAGTTTTCAGTATACTCTGCCATTTAATCAAGGAATGACTTTGTAAGTCGAGCAACGATTGCGAATTATTGAAATTTATTATCCATATTATGATCGTCATAATCATCAAGCTCATTTCTGGCTCAACGGATACTTAAATAAACAAAACTGTCCCATCTGGAGTGATGAACAGCCACATGCCATATAAGAATTGCCGATGCATCCCGAAAAAACGACAGTTTGATTTGGTTATGGGCTGTTGGCAATATCGGTCCATTTTTCTTCCATTTTTGGACCTTCCGCATGGACCATTTGAATCGGAGCCGCGGACAACATTTATATGAAGTTGTCTTTAAAATATAAATGGCAAAGGCCTATTTATCGATACAATAAACATTTTGAATATTTTAAGCAAATTTGAGTGTTTTATTCGATTTTTAAAAAAACTACGCTTAAAAAATCACCCTTTATATACTCTGCAAAGAATATGTATTTATTAAGTTTGACTGTATTTGCATTTGGTTATTCAGAAAAAAAAGGTTGCAAAGCTGACATAGTTTGCGTTGTTGTGAAAATTTCACGGCCGCCGGGCATTTTTGCTTTTATCTCTGCAATGTGGAGCAAACTGCAAAATGCTGCGGCAGCGCGGAAGTTGGCGTGCACTGAGGCAGTCAGCCAGTCAGGTGTGCAGATGAGCGAGCGATGGGCGGGCGGGTGCGGAGCGGGCGGCGAAGAGTATCACAAAGGGGTCTGCCTGCTTAAAACGTTGTAATTGCTAAACTAAACAAAGTTGTAAAAATGCATGTTGCCCCAGCAAATGAGGCGCGAACGCAGCGGGCAGCAAGCGGCGCTGCATGTGGCCAACACATATACACACACACACACACACACACACACACACAGAGAAGTCAGCGCTTGGTCGCACATGCAAAGCGTTTATGCGAGTTTATAGTGCATTAAATGCGCATTTTTATAATTCTTCTCAGCAACTGACCAAATTGTTTGATGTTTAGAGTATAAATTTGTTAATTGTCGAAGATAAAGAGCAACGGTTTCATTTGTTTTCTTTTGTGTGCATTGCAGGAACTACAGACAGATTTAGAAGCCGACAGACAGACAGGGTAGACACAGACATACCTGCAACGGGAGCGACGGCAGTCAACACGCACAGGCGAGATGGGCAACAAAGCAAGCACCACAACAACAACAACAGCCGAGTCGACCGCCTGCTACTCGGCCACAACAACAACAAACACACGCAAACGTTATCAGCAGCACAAAGCTGACTTCTATGCAGGCGACAATTATCGGGCCAAGACGCTGCCGGCACGTCGCAGCCGCGATGTCAGCATGCATCCAGGGCGGCAGCAGCCACGGCAGCAGCAGCAGCAGTACAACAACAACAACAGCAACAGCGATCGGTATTCGACAAGCGGCCTGGGCGGCACGAAGCGCAGCCGCAGCAAACTGGGGGGAGGCAATTCGCTGCCGCCACACACGCAGGCGAACGGCGAAACGTCGCGCATTTTGTTTTTACTGTACTTAATACATCGCACATGGAACGTCATGGTCGACACGGTGGACACGCGCGGCAAGAGGTGAGCACGCATTGCTGCACTGCAGCATTAATGAAATAGCAGCTCAACTCATTTATCCAAATGCATCTTCTCTTCGCTTCTCTTCTCTTTGGCAGTCGACGCGGCACACCAGCGCCGAAGAAGGCAAGCGGCGAAAGTGCCGCTGCACGTGAACAACAACAACAACAACAACAACAACAGCAGCAGCATCAGCAGCAGTACAGACTGTCGCAGTATGATCCCACAATACGCCGGCAGAGCAGCAGCGTAACCGACGGCGACTGCACGATCACCGTCACTGATCTGGAGAACATCGACGCGTCGTCGTTCTGCTCGCAGTATTCGTGCTGCAGCTGCAGTTACTGCCACGACGAGACCCAGAACGTCTACAACTCGATTGCAGGGGACGAGTGCTCCACGGACTCGATCTGTGCACGCACAGCGTCGATCTGCGAGAGGTGAGTCGCTGTTGCCTTTTCTAGCAGTTACTATTTGCAGTCAGTGTAAATACTGTCGCACATGGCTACTCATGTCACAAGTTTACAATGTGCACAGTTAAAATCGGGTTGTGAGATTAAATTTAATTACAGTCAATGCGCGTTTGAGCCGTGATTGAGTGCATAGCTGCTTTGGAAGAAATGAAAAAGCAAGTGGCAGCTGGTTAAATTCGTGTTAAAACAATCAAAACTCATTTGACGTTTATCGCTTTGGCATATTTCTCAAAGCGTCTCAGTATGCGAAAATACTGCAAATGGCCGAAGAATGCAGCTCGTTAGATAGTTACACACTGAGCTCATGAAGCGATTGTGTTTACCACTAAAACTGTAATTTAAGTGAACAATGCAATACATATTTAAAAAAATATAAAATCAGCAAATCGTTTGAAGTGTTTCTTGAACACTGAACAGACAAATTTTGAAAATTTTCCTTTTGTGCAAATATCCATGCCTCAATACTGTAGTTTAACGTTTCATAGCAGAAGAAAAGTATTTTTGAAATAAAATTTTCTTTAAATATATCTGCCGATTGTTAATTTTGGTGCACCCTGTGCGTAGCTTGCGTCTAAAAGTAGGCAACGAAATCTGATCAAACATAGCAAGCACGTGACCATTCATTAGATGCATGAGCGCGCAGTGCAGCAAAGACATGATCAATAAGAAGTGATCACGCGCTAGCGAATATTTCTCACCTGCAAAACCATTAAACTGAAAAAAAGCGAAAAGAAATTTAAAAAATTATAAAATACAAACTTATTTGCTTAACAAATTTAAATATTAAACAAATTTTTATAGTTAAGTTGTTATACGTTTTATACTTAATGTGAGAATCTATTCCCATTTACTTGGGAGATGTCCCCGAATTTTGGCAATTGATCCGGATCATTAAATCAGACTAAAATGTCCCCAAATTCTGCGATAAAATTTGTTAATTCATAAAGGGAAAATTTTGTCAAATGCACTAATGACATTAAACTCACAACACAAAATATATCTATTGAATACCCGGTACATCTGCTTCAGTCAAACCAATTTTTTCAGCAATCTGATGAGCATTTTGAAATCTTATTAATCATGAAATATACCATGAAGCTCAGTTGCATGGTATTTTTCTAATTGATTCAAAAAATTTCAGAAATGGTAGAAAAGACTGCTGGCAGCTAAGTATCGAATAAAAATGAACAATTGAACGAAGAAGAAGCTAGTCCAAGTCTTCGATAATTTTAATTTCAAAGAATTTTAACTCAATTATCGACTGATTTTCATTCTCTTTGCTTCTGTATGTTAGTGCATAAAAAAGTAAACTACATATATTTTTAACTTATATTTTTTTAATGTCCCCGATTTGTCACTATTTTCACTAAAATCTGTTCCTGAATTTTGGCAACGTTCTCGAACTTTTCGCCGAATGTAAAAAAATGACGCAAAAGTGAGATAGTCACACATAAAACTTTTCTAAATAAAGTAACGTCCTAAGACATATCTAATAAAAAAAAAATCAGATAGAGGAATTAATTCAAAGATTTTGTTTTAAATTATCTGGAAGTATAATGTGGACTCTCTCCATCATTTCTTCTACTAAGATATTTTCATTATATAAAATATATGATTTATAATAACTTGAGAGAGAGAGAGAGAGTTCTAACTATAAAGGACTATTGTTTCCAAAGGTTCTTGTAAAGCGCTATCCTAAGTTGTTGAAATGCAATCATCCTGCTCAGCACTGTTGAGGCCGCTTTTGCATGGTAGGTGTTTGCTTGTGCCATCTAAATGCCGGTCGACTATCGTCTTTAAGATGTTCTTTAAGGTAGTGTTTTTCTCTTCTCCATCCGTGTTTTGTTAAACTTATTGCTAATTTCAAGCGATGCCATTAAAGCCTTTTGCCTATTGCTGCGGCGGTAGCTTGCATGAGCTCGATTTGGGTCGGAGCCTCTATCGCCCGGCTCTGTTGGTCAATCACTCAGCAAAGGTTTTTTACCAAGATCGACTGTATGGAGCTCCTAGCCGCTTTTCTGCAATAACATGCCGATCTCTTCTAGCATGTTAGATAAATATTGTAGTATATATTGACAGTAGAGAACACCGCCGGTACCATACAGCTGGCAATTGTTTGATTTACAGTTAAGTAAGAGCTGCGTGCAAAGGATACTCTAAACTAAATAAAAATCACTAATGCGAGAAGATATTAAATTGGCATACAATGATTACAGTTAAATATGGCATTACATAAATGTACGCAATAATAAAGAAACCATTAGCGTAAATAGTTTGCATTGCTTCTGTCAGCTCAAGGGTTGTTTGTGTCTGCGACTTGTCTGCCTGTTCGACTGTCTCCAGCCGAGATACGCAACTTGCTAAACGCAGCAACTAACAGCCAATAAAGATACAATTACAATTATATCACAATATGACAAGCGAGCAACATCGTGGCCGACACTTACTTCACTTCACTTCCGTTCGCTGCGGAGACGCAATTGTGCTTACGCATGCGTTCCTCTCTTAGGCACGGCTACCGAAGCTCAGGTAAGCTGGCGCGCTCTTAGGCGACACCTGCACAGGCCAGGCACAGCAGGTGAACGCGTCGCAGGCAGTTGTGTGCGAAGTGCTCTTCGACACACGAACGCAGGCCGACTGCGAGCCGAAGCACGCTCTGCCGTGGCTCGTGTTTGCTAAGCCGTGCTTGCTTGGCTTTGTGGTCAGATGTGCGGCTTAGTTGCTGCGAGTCTTTTGTACGCTTTGGACGCGTTGCGGGTTTCGTTCCGCTGGCATTAGTGTAAAGTGATTCAAGCATTAACGTGCGTAAAACCAAACGTTGAGAACAAATAGTCAATAAAGCGTGCATTAATTCGAAACCAACTGCGTTTTGTGTCAAAACCTTAAGCTTTTGCTGTAGAATATTTGAAAAGTGACATAAAAGAACATTGTCATCAGTTAAAGAGCCTAAATAGGCCAAAAGCAGCATCGGCTTAACTGATTACGCAGCTTGAAAGCGTTTGCCAGCGAGTAAATAAGCGACGTCATAATCGTTGGCAGTGATTACGCGATTCTTAACAAACGCAACAACAACAACAATAAATACAGCAGAATCAGCAAAAGCTGCCGCAGCAACAACAAACAAAGCAGAAAATCTTATAAGAAACGAAAAAATAAGAAGGAAAAAAAAAAAAAAAACCGGACTGCGTTCGTTGCATTCTAACGGTAAAACGAGTACAACTTTTTTATTTACTGCTGCAGCATTGACTCTACGGCTTCGACTGCTTTGACTGCTTTGACTGCTTCGACTGCTTTGTTGCAGCATCAACAGCTACAATAGTAACAACAACAATAAGAACAATAAGAACAAAAACGCCAAGAGCAACAGTGTACATCATATAACTCGCATACCACGCGTCGTCATTGTTGTTGTTGTTGTTTGTGTGGTGCTTACTCGTATAAGCATTTTTTAATCTCCTGCTCCATACGTTCGCTCGTGTTTGCGTGCCTGTGTGTGTGTGTGTGTGTGTGTGCGTGTTTGTGTCAAGTGCAGCACGCAAAATCCGCAAAATCAGCTTAAAAAAGTAAATTTCAAAGCAACACTAGAAAAAACACAACACAACAAAAACAAGCAAACGCAACAAACAACAAAAACACAACAACAACAGCAAGCAAATAAAAGAGCAGAATAAAAACAAAAAAGAATTCGCTTTGGTGCATTCATTTGTGGCCCATTTTTGAATTTGTGCCAAACGATTTTTTCGTAACTGGACGCCAATTGCCTGCATCGGTCGGACACAAATCGTTTGCTCTTCCACTATTTGTTTCTTTTTTTTTTTTTGTTCGTGTCGTTGTTGTTGTTGTCGGTGTTATGGCCAGCATGCGCCAATTGTCGCTGTCAAAGTAAATCTCAGAGCACGTTGAAGCGCTGCTAAGAGTAACGACGAAATCAGTCTTGCCTGTCAGGCAGCCACAAATATAGGCCAAATACAGCTGCAGCCTGCAGGTAAGTTGCCATCACTTTTTGGCACATTTAATGCCACAGTTTCTATTATCTCTCCTGCTGAGTTGTTTTTTGTAAATTTGTTTCACAATAACTGCCCATCAAACAGCTGTTGTGGCGATCATGACAAAATAAAGTATTAGCTAATCCACTTTGAGCAGCCGCAACACTTTAGCAAGCAGCGCCAGCAGTTACTTAAGGTTTTTGAAGAATGAAATTATATTGTTAAAATTTTTTTTTTTTTTTTTTTTTTTTTTTTGAAGTAAAATCTTATTTGCAGTAATATGCTCACATTGGAGTTGCTAATTTGTAACGAAAGACGCTCTAGGTCTGTTGACACTGTGAGGCTGCTGCAGAGCAGAGCGTTGACACTTGCACACAGCAGACAGAGCATTGCAGCACAATTAGCATTTGTTGTGCAAAAAGTCGGCAAATGTGTTATGTGCAGCTCACGTGTAACAGCACAGCAGCAGGCACCGTTGGCGCTGATGCCGGCGGCGCAAGTGCGCATGGCTGAGCGGCAAGCGGCGCAGTGCGGTCATTTGCTCGCATTGTTTTAGGCTAATGCCAATTGCCATAAATGGCACACTTGAGCATGCGTATCGGGAAACGTGTCATAACTTGTGTTTTGTTTGTGTTTTTCCATGCGTGTGCCATTTTTGCAATATGATTAATGCTAATGGGAATTTTTATTTTATTTTATGGCTTATCTGCTCTGATTTGTTTTCCTTGCGATAATTTTGACAGTTTTAGTAATTTTAGCAATTTTTGCAAAATATTGACTGTGGTTCAAAGTATTTTATTCAGCACTTAAGTGCCGAATTTGTTATTCGAAAAGATTGTCGCAGCCTAACAATTTGGCAAAATGGCTGAGTGTTCATTGTTCTCAAGTGCAAAACAAGATAGAAGGGAAATTTGGAGATTAAATGGATACGATAAATAATAAACCCACTTCTGTCAGCAAAATAAAAGGTGCTTGAACTTCGTCGTGGGCCTTGACATTTTGTTTATTTGAATAAAATTCTACGTGACTCTTTGGCAGCGCAGACGTGCGATCAACACAAAGTGACAACTTATGGAATGTGAAGTGCATTCTGTTCTTTTGTTTTTTGTTTTTACTTTGACTCGTTATCACATTGGCTATTCCATTTCGGTTACAGTCATATAGATATGAAAATATTATAGCAAAGTTTATCGTGCAGAGAATCCATGCGCAGGGACAACTTGTGATGACGCCATTATTTTGAACCTTATGCAGCGTAGACGGGGGTGGCAGTGGGCTGTAATAGTTTATGTGCGGCACAACAGTCTGCTTTGTTATTTTAATTACAATTCAACAATTTGAGTTTACTGTTGCACAAATCATTGAAACGTAGCCAGGCGCAGACACTCATTAAGTCAAGCTGATGTCATTCATTAATAAACTTGCGCATACATTTTTTTATAGCAAATTGTAAATAAAAAAGAAAATACAAAAAAAAAAAAGCAATTAAAACCTGAGTCAATTCCTTAAAGCACTAAAATTACTTAATCATTGCTAATTAAAAAAAAAAAATAATAATATAAATTAATAACTCGAACGCCCAACGCCAATGCAAAGCGCAAGAAAACACAACTTCACTGCACCCGAAGCATAAATCAAAGCGAAGCCAGCTAAACACAAGAGAAAAAAGGCAAATTAAATAAAATAAACGAAAAAACGCACTGTAAGTAAATAATAGTGTTAATAAATTAACACGTACGTAAAAAAGTAAATAATATTAATAAATAAATACGTACGAATATAACAAACGAAAAAAAAAAAACAACGCAGCAACACAAAAAGTCTATTCAACTCGACGCTAAAAATGAAACTACAAAAGCAGTAGCAAAAAATACCAAAAAAAAAGAAAAAAAAAAAGAAAGAAAACGTAGAAGATGGCATAAAATAAAATATAATAAAAATGCAGTGAAAATCACTTTGACAGCACACAAAGCGCCTGGCTTTGTTAGAAAAGCGAAAAATGCGAAAACCAAAAGCAAAACCAAAAGCTGCCGGTGCGGGTGGAAATGGGGATGAGCCAATGTCTGTCTGTATCTTTGCGCATGCGCAACATGTAATGCTCTGCCCAACGCCATTAAAAAGCAACAATAAAATAATATTAGGAAAAAAGCATATTTATACACATACACACACACACACATATGTACATACGTGTATGTATTTCGTTTTGCTTTTTTCATTGTTTTTTTTTGGGGGTATAGCAATGTTCCGGTCTGATTTAACAAACGTTAATAAATAACTTACGACGCCGCACGCAAAACCAAAAAAAAAAGCCAAAAGCAAAAAAAAACACTAAAATTTAAAGAAATGAATGAAAATGACCAACGCCGCACGTAAGCCCCAACCCAATGACAGGTGTGAGAATGAAAAATTATACGTATTTGTTAAAGAAAGTTTAGCAGCCATCAACCAGCGAACAGCGACCAGCAGCCAGCAACAGGCAGCAAAAGGCAGCGGCAGCAGCGGCTAAGCGTAAAGCAGCCAACGTAAAAATAGGCAACTGATTTTCATCTCCTGCGGCCTAACGACGATTTTCGGCCAAACAAAACGAAACGAAACAAAGCAAAAGCAAAAGCCAAGTCAAGCCAAGCAAAGCAAAGCTTTGTTTGGCTTTGGTCTTATAATTTGATTTTAAACGCGCAACAAATCGCATCTCAACTTGTTCTACTTTCAGTCCGGCAACGGCACTTTGTGCTTTGTTTTAGCCAAGTTAGTGCCTAAATTAAACATTCGCTGCGGTCGATCTTCCCCGCCTCACTGCCTGCCTGGCATGACTTGCATTTGCGTCAAATGCCGCCAAATGCCCAAATGCCCAAATGCCGTCAATGCAGTTTAGCAGCGCAGCGCAGTGCAGTGAAAATTGCACTTAACTCGCAAAGGGCCGCTTTTGTTTGCTGTTGCTAAATGAAATTGAATGGAATTGAAATGAATTTGCATGTATTTGCGCAATCAAGTGTCAGAGTAATGTGCATTTGGGCAACTTGATTAAGCAAATGTGTGTGTGTGTGTGTGTATGTGTGTGTGTGTACAGACGCCAGATGTGTGATGTGCGCTTATTAATCTCTATTTATTTTATTTTATTTTAGTTTTTTTTTGGGTTTTTTGTTTCTTTGGCAGCAAGACATGAATTTTGCAATGACAAAGCGTTCAAAATTTGATTTGCAACGGTTCGTTTTTTGCACATCCAGGTGTTGACTTATCGCAAATAGTTTCATGCATAATAAATGCTTTATTATTTTTTTATTTTTTTTTTTTGTTTTTATTTTGCTTTAACTGTTGACAACTGGGAGTGACAGTTGAAATTAATGGGTTTTTTTGATAAACCCGAAAAAAGAATTAAATTGTAAACAATTTACTTGTGAAATTCCCGCTGAGTTAGTTGAAGCGGCAATCAAAGTGGCTGGAGTCATTGGGAATGGGATCGATAACCTGCCACCTCTCGAAGTCGGTTAATTTTTGGTTGAGTGCAACTGCTCTGGTGTAGCTTATTAAAGCAACCAAAACATATAAAATAAAATACATAAAAGTTGCTACTGCATTGAGTTCAGCAGCACACAGCCGCAGGGTATTGAACGACCTGCCTCAGTCAATCAAAATGACACACTAACACGAATCACTCGAAGGCCCTTACGGCGGCAGTCGACGATCGCCTATTGCCAACTGAAGAACATTTCATTCATATTGTTTGTGACCTCACACACATTAACTGAATACCTCTATGTAGCCTTCCAGAGAAAACATGAATTGAAAACAGTCACCAAAGGTACTCTAGTTGGCCCTAGCTGTCCCTGGTCCTCTAAAATGCTCCATGAACCAGCTTCGTCTTTCGTTTTGTAATGTCTTCGTTGAAGTGTCTGCTGTTGGTATCCTGCTGTCTGCTTCGCATTGTGCTGGCGTTGGGGTTCGATGGGGTGAGGCATGTTAAGTGGAGCTAGGGTCACAAGGCCGTGCAACAGCGATCGCGTAGCATAGTCGTGTGGCTTGGAGAAAGTGAACAGAATGAGTTCAGTGGCGCATCTTCAGTGTAGAAACTTTTCTAATGCTTGTTTATAATTAAAACTGGCTGCGTGAAACCGTTTGAACAGTAACTCTGAAATATACTTTCAGTCACTTTGCTTGTGCGAGACTGAAGCTGATTATATTATTTAAAAAATTAGTTTCTGTTTTTGTGGATTTCTTTAACATGCGTAATTAAGCCAATGTCAGCTTAAGTTCACTCACTGTGAGTATCTTGTGTCAGATAAAAATGAAACGCATGTGTGCCACGAAAAGAAACTAAAATTAAAAATTAGAAGTTTTGTGGCTTTCTATTTTTTTTATAATTTTTTTCAAATATTTTCTTGCTTTAATTTTTGTGCGTGAAAGTTTTGCTTTAATTTATTATTTTATTAGACGTTTTATTGTTTATTTCATGTATTTATAAACAGCTTTTTTTTTGTTTTTATAATTTTTTTTTTTTTAATGATAAAATTTTGATTCTGGCAATTAATTAAGTTGGCTTTGGGTTTGGCGTAACATATGCGAATTTTAATGACTTCTTGGTTTTTTGTTTTGTTTTCCTTTTTTTTTTTCTTATTATGCAAACAACAGTTGCCACGACAATAAAAACTATTTAAAAAAAATATTAAACAAAAATGAATACAACAAAATTCGACTTTGGCTGACTCTCACTTTTATTGTGCGTTGGCAGTGGCAAAAAACCGCAACAAAAATCAATAATAAATGGCAGGCCTGGCGACGCAGCCGCGCAAGGCAGCACTTTGGGCCAACATTGATGTTTCTTGTTGCCGGCGCACAGGTTTGGCTTAGCTTGGCTGCTTATTTGGGCAAAAGGCATATGGCTAACGCGGCTGCTGCGTACGCAATACATTGTTTTTTTTTTGTTTTTTTTTCTGTTTCATTTTTTGTACTCATAAGGTATGTGGTATATAAATTGTTTACTTATTTATTCTTTTTTGCTGCTGCTCTGCGTGCTTCATAGCTGCGACAAGTGATTCGTGTGTGAGAGAGTCTGTTCGAGTATCTGCGCACTTGCCACTTGAGCCATGACTTGCAGCGGCCGCAACATACACGATTTGTCTGTCTATGCGTCTGTCTGTCTGTCTGTCTTACAGTGATGCTTAAAACAAGTTTTGAACGTACGTTGTCTGGTGGCCATAAGTTTGAGTTTTTGGCTTGCGTTGATTTGCTACAATTTGAATTCTAACATTTTCTTACATGTTTGGCAATAATTTGTAAAACTTATTTCGCTGTTGCGGCCCGAGCACATAACGGACCATGACCAGTCAGCCATAGAGAAAAAAGAACACACGCGTGTCCAAATTTAGGAAGTACACGCACGCCGTAGAAGGCATCACTCGCCGCGGAAGGTTAGGCGGCAGTGACGCCAGTGGCGGCGGTGTTTTCGTCTGCGTCTGCGCCTGCGTCTGAGTTTATGCTCACAATTAGGATTACGCATACGCCGTGCGCAGAGTTAAAGCTGAACCGATTACTGGCCGCAGGCAATGTGTAAAATGTAACTTATACTTTAATGTGATCAGCAGCCAAGTTAATTGCCGTAAATTAAGTTAAGCGTTAACTTGGCCCATTTCTCGCTCGCCAAGCGTTACGTTGAACTAATTACAGTCAAATGCCGTTTCGTTGCAGTTAGTCGTTAAAAAAGAAAAAAGAATTCTTAAAACGAAATAATTTATTATAAACAAATTATGACTAATTGCTGTGCGCGTTACAAATGGCCTACGGCTGTTAACTGTTTGGCCACGTCTCGCACGTTTGTGTATGGTGCGAGTATGACAACCAACGTCCAACCACAATAAATCAAAATCATACTGTGTATAAAAACGAGAAGAAAAAAAGGAAAACAAAAAATATTTAAAAATGAGTAAGAAATCACCTTTGCCAGACACATGTGGGCAGCTGCTTGCCTGTAACAAAAGCTTTAAGCCAGGAAATCGGCTTAGCACAAAAACAAACGAACATTTATATTTGCAATAATTTAAATTAAAAATGAAAAAATAATCTAATAAAATTCTGCTTAAAAGCAAAAGCCGCAACAAGCAGCCAAAGCTGCTGCCAGCACGAATCTAATAAGTGACGGCTATGGCTATATTGCATTCACATTCACATTTCTGTTTATATTTTGTGTGTGTGTGTGTGAGTGTGCTGCAATCTGATAAAAATCCAAAGTGTTGCTGATTTATGATTTCTCAAGAAGTCTTTACGACGCTGCGGCACGAAACCGTTAAATATTTTCGCTGAAATTATTAATTTTCTACGCAGCTCGAGCATCGTATGTCAACTCGACTCGACTCGTGCGACGACTTAATAACCAGAAATGTCGGACAGTTGATGTCTGCGCCTGACCGAGCATGAAAGCGCGCACAGTTTACAAATGCAAAACTCAGCATGAAAAGTGAAAACTTGTACACAACTTGTGGCATGTCAAAGGTTGATACACGAGTTTCTGGTTTCTTGTTTGTTAGTTTTTACAATATTAAGCGCAAATGGCAATTATGACTTTGTTATAGAAAACAAACAGTCAGCCAGCGAGCGTGCGACCTAAACACATACGTACACGTCTTCTTGACTTGGCTTAAGCGAAAAATAATAGCCGAAATAATTATTTTAATAAGAAACTTTTATTCGTGCTGTGCAGAGCGAAATTTTCGCTGCTTAACAACATTAGTGTGTCGTGTCGCCACGAGCAGTTTCATGAAAAGTAAAAACAAATCGAAGCCACTGTTTGCTTAAATGTGGCGGAAGAAACTGCAGCCAAGAAACGCTTGCAGCATTTCGACAGTCGATACGCCAGCACGGCACACGTATGCTGACACTGCTGCCAATGCTGCCAATGCTGCCACTGTTGGCTGCTAAGGCAAGTCGTGTAATTATGATTGACTAAGCATGAGCAGCCGTCAGCTTAAGCTTGCTTATTGAAAAAAAGCAAACAATTTTTATGATTTTTTTAATTGTTTCACATGCATCTAATAAACAAAGCTTAGACAACATTATTTAGAAGCAATCATTGGCGCATGCAACGTAAAAGCAACTACATTAACCGTTGCAAATGAAAGGTACTGGCGTGCTTATATTAATGCAGCCATAAAATATAAAATCGTGAATTGTTTATTAATTAAAAATAACCTAAGATAATAAAACAAAAAAAAAAATTATTTTACAAACCTCCCCGACGGGGAATTGAACCCCGGTCTCCCGCGTGACAGGCGGGGATACTGACCACTATACTATCGAGGATTGTTGTTCGTCGCTGGCCAAATAACAATCTCTTCTTACGCTGCTATTCTACTCACCACTAATATTTGAAAACAAAGTCGAATAGCTTTTTTTAAGCGTGCGTGTGCCATATTATTAAAATATTCTGTTTTAATTATGCAAATGTGCAAGAACAGCGCATTTTATTGTTTCCAGATTACAACTTATGTTTATTTCTTAATTTAGTTTTTGTTTGTGTGTTTTGTGGACTCACTGTTATTTGACATAGTTTAGCTACCATGCTCTTTTAGAGCGTTGGGTTGCAGCGAAATAGACGAAGAAATAAAAAATAAACGAAACTAAAAGTGAAAATGATTACATTTTTTCTTTTTATATAAACCACATTAGGTGCCCTCATGTTTAACGTTAAGCAGCCCGCATCCCGCATATATTAATTTTTTTTTGTTATTGTTGTGGTTGTTTTGCTTTGGTTTTTGGTTTCTTTTCATTTTTGTAGTTCGCCAACTGCCAATTAAAGTTCAGCATGCAGCCATGACATTAAATGCAGCCCACATGCAACCGAAAAATGCATTTAAAAATCATCTAACTAAGCTGAGCATTGACTTCTTGGCAGCATGCCTGTCGTCGACTTTGTTGTTGTGTTTATTAACAACACGTTTGCATTTGAACTTAAAGCGCAGCTTGTCTGTTCACGTGTTTATGAATGAAAATGAAAATGAAAATGGGCGTCACATTTTGCGTTTGCTATGCACTTGTTTACGTTTCGGCAGACAAACCGACTTGCACACAAGCAGACAGACAGACAGTGCTACATAAAAGTGGCTGCCGATGCAGTTGAGTAATTGTCAATAAAACTGTCTTTTATGTCAAAATGCCAACCAATTGTCTAACAAAATGCGTTGCGCATCATTGTTGAGCACGTCAAGTTTTTTGGCTTTTTAAAATATAGTGCATAAATCTATTTAATACCTTCTTAACAAATCAACGGAGTTTACCACATATTTATGATTGGCTTTACAATCAACGACACTGTAAAGTCAACGATGTAAAATAACATTTAGCGCTTAACAGTGCGCCAAAATGTTAACAGTAACTGCAGGCACTGAGACTGTTAATCATATATATATATAAGTTGTCTCTGACTTAGCTGTTCAACTTAATAGCTTTATGCGGGTTTTTTTTCGTTCAAATAAAAACAAACAATAAAAAAGAAACAGTTAAAGCCAAGAAATTAAACGAAACTTGAACTCGACAGTCATGGCGTCAAATGTTGCTGAAGGTGTTGATTTTTCACAGTAGGTTAGCCTTCCTAAGGCGTAACCAAATTTCAGCTACTGTAAAATATACAAATTGAAAAGGCCAATAGAGCATGAAAAGTAGCAAACACTGACAGCGGTAAAGATTTTCTCATTACATTGTTAGCTGCGTCTATTTCACTATTGGACATTGGACAGACTATTTTTTGCTGTGCAATTTTCTTTGATTATTTACCTAAGGCATATTTGTGAAATGAAAGCAAAGAGATTCCAGAACGCAAACTGTTAACAAGTAACCGAGATACAATATCTTTTGTTGCTGTTATTTTTCTGTATTTTGTTTGTTTTTTTTGCAACTACATATTTAAATTTTTGAATTTCGTTTGCTTAGTTATAATTTATGCAATAACTAACTGAAGTGGGTTAAAGTCAAAAGGCAATGCTATGGGCGCTCGTGCTCTGATGGCACTGCACCGGCGTTGAATGTGGCGATGGAGGCGATGGTGGCTGAGTAATGTGTGTATTTAAACTACAAATAGAAGGTCAAATATGTAGTTAGTAGCAATAATTGGTTATTGGTAGCTTGTTTAACGTGGCATTGGTCAGAGAAAGCTAGCACAGCTTGACGGCTGCTGCAGTTGTACCGAAGGTTAAACAGACTTAAGGTCAAAAATGTTGTGGAGGCTTATGAATTATGCATGAGAAATGATTTATGCCAAGCAAAAATTTCTTTTTGAAAGAAAAAAGAGTTTCTTGGTTTATTTCTGCAAGTTCATCTGGGCCGCATACTTGGCACGAAGTTTTTGGTTTGAAAATTTTCTAACCGGCACGTCTTTGCAACGACGCGATATTAATGAACTGAACAACTTGACACACTTCTTTGCGTTAATAATAATTATAACATTTGAAGTAATTGTTAACAGATTTATAATGCCAAGAACAATTTGTAAAATCATCTTCGAAACGACTTTTGCCATTTTTTTTAATAGTAATCCTTGCCTCAGTTTAAACGTTTGCTGTGCTGTCTTCACAGTGCTGTGCAAAATAAATGCACAAAATACATAAAAAACTTCGTGACATGACACGATACGTAATGACTTCTGACGCGCAAAATCAAAAACGCGCAGCCACCTCTATTTTGTGCACATATTTTGTACACTAGTGTCAGGTAACTCCTGCTTAACACTGAATTCAAAAACTTAAACTTTATAAGAAATCACATAAGACGATTTTAGCTTTCTTCAAATACTTGCAAGTTTGACTCCAAAGGCCCTAAGCCAGGCTTTGCTTTGTGGCAAACACTGCATGCGATTACAGATCTTACCCTCTCGAACAACAACAACAAGCGTCGGCACATGCTGCACATGAAATGTAATTCAATTTAACGCAACATAAATTGACTTCATGGCCTCAGTTAAAAATTCGTGTCAAACTTTGCAAAGTAGAAATCATAAAAAATAAAAATGGACAAAATGACAAAAAGCAGCCGACAAACGACAGCAACAATGAACATGAAAAACAAAAAAAAACAAAAACGACAACTACAAATAATGACGGCAATAACAACAGGCAAGTACCATTAGTACAACAATAGCAACAGCGCACGATTGACTAACTGCGGCAGTGCCACACAGTTGCGCCTACTCAAGTAAAGCGGAGTCAAGCCAGCCCAAGCCAACCCAAGTCGGGGCAAGTCGAGCAAATCGCATCTAAGCCGCTTAACGAAATTGCCACAAGATGATTTTATATGCTCCTATTTCGATGCTTGAACAAATGTGCAGTCATTTATTTTTAAAATGTCTTTAACTGTCTTTTTTTCCTATTTTCTTTTTTGACATATCTTTTTTCGTTTGGTGTAGCATTCTTTCTTTTCTTAGCATTACGCATGCGCCCGTTGGCATGCAATGACAAACATGACAAGCCAACAATGCCAATTGTTAAACACTCCCAGACGAAAACACAAAAACGTACACAAAAAAAAACTAAATAAATAGATGGACAGCAAAGCAAACTGCAAAATTAAGTTATTAAAGCGCCGCGCAATGGGCAAAGTAAAAGAAGTCATTGCGAGTCAAAGAAAACAAAAAAAAATAAACTAAACCCATATTTATCTGTATTGCAGCCGATGTTTAACTGTGCTGCCATAATTTTGAAGGTTGTGTGACTTATTATTATTGTCATTGTTGTGTATTATACATTTATTTATTTTTGGTTTACAATGGGGTTTGTGTAGGTTCAGGCTTTTCGAGTTTAGCTGCTATTGTTTGTTGCTTTATTTTATAGGTATAAACTATCAACTGCGGCACAAATTATGCATAATATGACAACTTAATCTGAACTTGAATGCAAGGCAGGTTGGCTGCAGCAAACATTTATGCGGATCTCTGCAGCATTTGCGGCTTTGCTTAACTGTGCTTTGCAGCTTATGCCAATAAGAAATGTATTTATGGGAAACAGTAAAACCATATTAGCACTCTCACGAATTGAGCTAATGAAAATCCTTAGTTTTAAGTAGTTTCAATATGCACAATCCAAGTTACTTTGGGATTCACCTTTTTCAACCCATCTTGACCATATTAAAGCAGTATAAAGTTGAGCTAGACTCGCCTTGAAGCGACTCTAAAATAATTACGATTCCGAATTTCATAGGCTCAATAGCATATGAAAAAACTTTGCATTCCTTTTTTTTCTAGCTTACTTGCGCTCTGTCAGTTCAAAAATCATTAAAATTTTCTTATCTAAATCGCATGCCGCCAGCATCGTTTAACCGCAATATGCATATGAAGACTTGTAGTTTAAATAAATTTTTATCTCATCAGTGGCGCAGTGACTGAGTCTGGTGCTTCGCAATGCGTCACACCGCGTTCATATTTCTCACGAAGTCGCATCGCGGACGCTTAGCGTTTAGACCTAAACGATGTGTAGATGTTGAAAAACGTTTAAAACTGTTAACCATTTCGAAATTGCGCCAACATACATATGCCCTAAGTGGTGGCACATCATTTGTAATGTGAAAAGTAACCAAACTGCGAGACCTTTAAAACGAAACGACGAAGGTTTTACAAATCGGAACACTCCAAATAATTGCCCAATAATGCCAATTTAATGATAATTCAAATTGAAAAATACAAAAAAAAATTAAAAGAAGCTAAAATAAGATAAAATGTAAACAAGGCTAATATAAACAAATTTTACTTAATTAACACAAACGAAACATAAAACAAAAAAAAAAAAAAAAATTAATAAAAACTAGAAGTTGTAGAAACACATGGGGAAAAATGAAACTTTCAACAATAGGCAAACATATGTATAGGCAGTTGGCTAGAGACTGCAGATCAATTATAACGGTAGAAGCGTATAGAAATAACTTTCTAATAGCTAAAGCAGAAGAAGCAACAGCGAAAAAAAAGAGGAACAAACCAAAACAAAAACAAAACCAAGAAGAAAATGTTCAAGCCAAAGCCAAAGAAGCGTCGTGAAGTTGATTCAATTAAAGTTCTTGACAGCGACGAAGTGAAAGGGTAAGCGTCGCACCGTTGCACGGTTGTTTGCCTACTGGCTTCGTTGGTTGCTTGGTTGGTTGGTTCCCTGCTTAGTTGCTAGTTACTCGCAGTTAGCAATTGTCTGCTGAGCCAAACGAAAACACAAAGCCATACATGCTGACCAAAACTACACTTGACTTAAGGCATAAACGCGCCGTTTGGCCAAGGCAAGAGACCGACAGCGGGCACTCACATGGACACACACACACACACATGCACAGGCGGCTATGGCTAGCCCAGGCCAATGACTTGAACCGGTCAATGAATTCTTAATGTAGCAGTCAGACAGTCATTCAGACAGACAGTCACTCTCTCAGTTAGACGACGACGCATGACACTGCGCCCAAGTCAAGTTACTCGTACTGCGCACAAGCAGCTACGGTTTAAATGAGCTCAGCTCAGTGCATAACTGCTTAGCTGTGGAAAATTCTTATGTGTACAGGAAAAGCACAAAAGCAATGACGGAAAAACGTTGTGCCGATATGTGCAAAAGAGGAAAAAAATAAAAAATTATGAAAAATGCGCGTTTCCGCAAGACACGCGTAGCCTACACTGTGCACGTTTACTTTATGCACTGAAAAACATTTCTTAAGACATAACTCAAGTCTTGTCTTGGTGTGAAAATCTATCATTAAAAAACTGATGGCGCATTAGGCTTGTTAAGCAATCCATTAGTAGATTATACTTGTACATCGCAACAGATCCAAAAGAAGTAGATTGAATCTTGAACTCGCATTCTCTGAAAGCATGGTTTGTATACGTTTACGTAATCGTGTTTATCTGCAAATATAGAATTGATCTACTCAGCTTTCAGTGTAAATCCTTCCAATAATATTCCCGTCTATATATTTGATAGCATTTATTATTTCATTAGAAGTACATTGGTTATTTAGATTTTGCTGGCGGTTGACTCGATCCAGCTGCGGTAGTATGCCACATCGGCGTAGACACCTGGGTATCTAGAATCAGCACAGCCGCGACCCCATGAGACAACACCAACGAGACTACCGCCAGAGACAAGTGGACCGCCAGAGTCACCTTGGCAGGCGTCCTTGTTAGTAGCAACGGCACAGATCATGCCAGTCTTGATTTCGCTGCCATAACTGTATGAGCCGCTGGCGCATTGTGAACGACCAAGAATCTTAAGATCAACAGCACGCAGCCCAGTTGGGATCTTATTAGATCCTGAAGACTCGGAACCCCAGCCAGAAACAACAGCATTAGCGCCATTTGCGGGATTCGATGAAGCCAAGCGAATGTCTCTGACGGATGTTTTGTAAGATACGTCGGAGCTAATGCGTATGACAGCGACATCATTAACCATTGTTTTAGAGTTGTAGCTCTCGTGGTTTTTGAAAGATTTCACAGCGTGTAGAGATCCACCAGAATTCCAGTTGGTTGAGCCAACGCGCACCCTCAGGTCGGCAGCCTTAACGTTCTGCAGACAATGGGCCGCAGTGACTACGATATTCTTGGAGTAGATGGCGCCACCGCAGGAGTGGGAGCTGCCACGTTGAAGCGACACCTGGTATGGGTGCGCATCGATGGAAGTCGCATAGCCACCGACTATGCGGCCATCCAACTGCGGCAGCAAACCGTCGGGTATGGCAGCACCATAGGCACAAGCCACAACCGCCACGAACACTAAAACGTACTTCAACATGATATTATAGACTGTATAATGAATCAAATGGGGCCACAATGTCACTTATATACAGTTTAGGCAGTTTCTTTATCTTCTTGGATTGCGTTCTAATCATCTACGCATTGCTAACATGTGTCAATTACCTATTATAACCGTGACGCAAAAACACACTAATCAGATTTTGGCCAAAACGGCGTGTGTGTGCATTAGAAAAGATTGCCGTCAGCAGATAGTTAATTGACTTTTTTTATGTACGCAATTAATTATTTAAACATGAAGACGACTTCAACACTTGATGTCCAGTGAGACTGCAAGTCATAATCTTCTTTTTTTCAATGTCCTTGAGACAATCGATTCAATATCTGTTACGTCATTTCGCTCAAAACCCATTTACATATATTCCATGTACATGTGGATAGGTTAGAGAGAGCAAAGGCAACTGAGCTGGGCAGCATATCTCATCTGAAGTAACCAATTTTATTCGCTGTGTACTCTTAGCCCTAGGTGGCCAGCACCATTGCGCCCTGCCTGCTGGCGGCGCAAAAAAAGCAGCGTCAACTCAAAGGCGACACAATCGATTTGCATTATAGATACATTAATCTCCGATGGTCTACACACAGTTCGGTTGTTTGCTGTCGCACAGAAATTGTTCCTACGCTTCGCATGCCTCGTTGGCGATTCACACGCGTAGCACTTCCTTTCGTGAATATGTTGATGTACAGAAGACAAGGCGAGTCTACACACTCGCACATCAATTAGAGACAAGTGCGGGCACTTCCTTACCATAAATTATGCCAGCCGCTAAGTGAACACGGCAAGTGCCGAATGAAGCAATAGACAGAAGTCAAATACTCCTTACCCACAGAAAACTGAGAACGGAGAACGACATGCGCAGTTAATGCCAATTCAAACGGTGTGCGCTGAAGCGTAGTGTTATGTAGCTCAACATTGTGTGTTGTGGTGTTGTGGTGTAGTGGTGTAGTGGTCACAAGCGGACAGAATTCTCAAGTGAACATTGCATAGCAATTATCTGCGATTTGTGAAAGGTCATAAATTAGAAGCCCCAAGCATGGCTGAGGCATTGGCCACATGAACTGACGACGCTGCAAGTCAAAATGCTAACGCGCTGGCGTAGCAACGAGACAGTGACTGACTGATTGACTGAATGAGTAACTGAACGAGCGAGTGAGTGACCGAGTGAGTGAGTGAGTGAGTGAGTGAGCGAGAGGCCACGCCTGCGCAAGCGTAACAAGTGCAAGTACCTAGGCGCATTGTCAGACTTGAGTGATTTTGACAAGTGAAAAAGTTCTGCCTGCCTGGACATGGCACTCACAAGAGCTCTTCCTCTTCTTCTGCATTAACCACGTACGAGTGCACGTAGTTCTGCTACTTATAATCATCTGCTATGCCTGCCGGTAAAGCAAACAGTTTTTTTGCTTTATTCTTTTATTTTTATATTTCTTCGCTTATGATTTCCCGGTAGTCAGCTAAAAAAGCAACGTTGCATAAAATTATCACGTACCTCTTTGTGGGTTGTAAATGACGTTACAAGACAAAAAAAAAAAAAACAAACAAAAAACTAAATATTAAATAAAATAAGCAAAATATGTTCTACGCAAGATAAAGTCAAAGCAAAGCAGGCATATGTTTAGCTCGCAGCGCCTGTTCCAAAAATAAACACGGCCAGGGCACTTGGTACTATGAAGTACCTCAGTCGCTTGTGCAAGATAAGAAGTTTTGAGTCGGATGACAGACAGGCATTCATTTTTCATGTTGCATGTCCGTCAGCCCAGAGTGCCCACGCCAAGCTTTGGCAGGCGCTTGGATTGCAGTAGCACAGGAATCAGCTCATTTAAATTCTGCACTAAGACGAAACTGAAATCGTTGCTAATTCCAATATTTATTTCAGTTTTGTATATAAATCATTTTCGCCTTTTTATATCAGTAGGCAGATCCGTTGATTGAGGAAACTGACTGACAAGGTGCTCAAACTTTTTTAACTCACATTCAAGCAAAAAGTAATATACTCCACGCACTCTGACTCGAGCCGGAAAATTGCAGTAGCAGCGAGAGCGCTGCTGAGTAATATACCCATGTTTTGAATATTCTTTTCTCGTATTCGAGTTCTTGTGTTTTTTATACCCTGTACCAAAAAATGGTAAAGGGTATATTAAAGTTGCGCAAATGTATGTAACAGGCAGAAGGAGGCGTGGCAGACCCCATAAAGTATATATATTCTTGATCAGCATCGAAAGGCGAGTCGATATAGCCATGTCCATCTGTCCGTCCGTCTGTATGAACAAACGGATCTCGGAAACGGTAAGACCTACAATCACCATATTTGGCACGAAGACTCTGCCAATCCATAAGCATAACGAATTTTTTTTTTTTTTTTAATGTTCGACCTATAACATATAGCTGCCATAGGAACGATCGGATGAAAACCCATATTTAGTAACAAAAACCGCTTTGTTTTTCAAGAAATCTAATGTCGAATTATATATCTCAATATTATATATATCGGTTTACTATATCATATAGCTGTCATAGGAACGATCGGCAGAAAACAACATTTACTGAGAAAAACTTTTTTGTTTATTATGATATTGTTACCAAATTTTGTATTTAATGATTTTAAATAATATCCAAACAAATTCTCGAACATGATAAATATCGGTTTACTATAACATATAGCTGCCATAGGAACAATGGGCCAAAAAGTGACTTACTAAAAAAAAAATTGTGTTTTCTTCAGATATCCTTACATAACGAATACAAAATATTAAAACAACAACAAAATATATTCAGTTTTGGACTAGGTACAGGTACAGGGTTTTCGATAGCCGGTTACGCCCGACTATAGCCCTGCTTTTCTAGTTTTTTTTTTTAATCTTTAAGGTAAACACAGTCACACTCGTGTAAGCGTTAATCCTAAGCAAGCACTTGCTTGCCTAACCCAGACTCGCATACAAAACTCTTAAACCGCAGCTTAAATACACAGAGCGGCGCAGGCAGTTCATATTGCAGGCACAACACATAAACAGACAAATCGTTTATAAAATGCAAAACAAAACAAAAAAAGGGGGGAAAAAACGTTAAACAATTGAAAAAAACTGCAAATAAACACATTACAAATGACAATACAGAAACTACTCATGTCGTTCCATTTGGTTAAATTAACATGATTTTGGCTTGTCATCGTCATCACTGTTGACTTGTCAATGACAATGGACATTATAAGCAGAAAAGCCTTTAAGCGAAATTCTTTACCACTTGCCAACCAGCAACCACAACAACAACAACAAGCATATTGTTAGCATAGAATTTAAAACCATTAATTACGTGGAGACCACAAACATACACACAAACACAACCACAAACACAAACAATGCCACATGCGAGTAGGAAAGAACAAAGCAAGCAAAAATCAAAAGGCAGCAACAAGAACGAACCTCTTGCAGTGTACGATGGCATTGTAGCCGCAGCAGCTAAGCTTCAACGAAAACAGCAAGCAACTCTCTTCCAAGTCTGGAAAATTTACATTTCCTGCTTTTTCAACTCGTACGTGCGCATACACACACATGCACGCACACACAGTATACCTCACTTACTAATTGTTGGCTGTTAGCTTGGATTCGGTTTATTTCAAGATTTTTTCCAGCGACTCATTTTGTGGGCGTACTTGAGTCTTTCGAACGTCGTCGACGACTTATTGTATAGAATTTAGTCAAGTAATCATTGCGTTAGCGTTTTTCTATTTTATCGCTGCTGCTTATGATTTATACGTTTTAATCTAATTATGCAGCCATACGATATTTAAATGAGTGTGCCACAAATATGGCATTATTACAGATATTACTTTTGCCGCTTTTTCGTTTTCATGTTATCTTTGTGTTAGGCTCTTTCTTACACTGAGCTAATATTTTTCCATTACGTTAATTACTAATAAATGTACTTATTTCTTCTGTTTCCTTGCAGGTGAGTTTCAAATGATTTCATTTTGAGCGAAATGCGTTTCACTTTGCCTAAGAGGGTAAGTAATTAAGCAAGTAAGCAATTTGGCTGGGAAACCGACTTTCGATTTTGCACAGAACGCAAATGCTGACTGGGAATAATAAATCTTCACTTATCAGCAGTGCTGCAAATTTCACTTAAACTAAATACCCTTTTCAACTGATGCATACCAAACGGACGGGAAGCCCCTTTTGTAATTAGCTGAGAAACCCAATTGAATGCACTCAAGCAAAAATATTGTGGTTCTCACTATAACTCACCAGAACTCAGCCTTAAACTGTTGAGACCTGAGTTGGAATAACAAAAAGTCATTATTTCATGCAATTAAACGTTTATTGAAAAAATCCAGGGATACGAAAAGTCGAAATCATTTAGAAGCAGCTGTCAATGCTTGGCAGATTGCCGTTGCAGTATTTCCAGGTGGACCATGCGGACCAACCCTGTTGTCTCAGCACCTGTTGAGCACAACGGACCGAGGGTTCAATGTTGTCAGTAAGCAGGTTGTTGCAGCTGGTACGGCATTCGTTGTAGGAGAAACGTCCATTGGCCGGTTGGCACCAGTAGTAGTTGTTGATCTGGAAGATGCCGTAATCGTTGGAGCCGTTCGAGTTCGTGGGACCCACGACGCCAGTGCGGTAAGAGCTCTCGTGCTCGGCAATGCAGGTCCAACGTGCAAGTTCACTACGTGGCACGCCCAAGCTGGACATCTCACGAGCCAAGGAGCAACGATTCATAGTGCGGCCGAAGGCAGGCGCAGCCAAAGCCAAAGCAACGATCAAAGCAATGAAGAACTTCATGTTTGCGAATTTTTAGTATGCCATCAGCAGGCCTACACCAACCTTATATAGTCCGCCAAACATTCTGTTATCACCTGCCTCTGGCTTAACTTATGAGTAGATAATCGAAAACAATTTACCATAAGTGCTTTGCAGATAGCAAACACCTTAAGAATTTAACTCAAATTAAAAAAAAACAAAAACCATCCTGCAGTGCACTTAATTATGCACAATCTCAGCTGATACCTGCTAAGACTATAACGTCACCAATCTGCATCGAAAGCTGACACTTGAAAACACTAATCACACAGAAATAATTTCTGGAAGTTATATACTCAATAGATTTCTCTGCCCACAGCAATGATAAGCGTTGACTTTTGTTTACAAATAATAAGTAATACAAATACAACAGAAAAGCAGAAAATAAATTCATCACTATTAAAATAGTATCACAATAGGCAACAGCAACAGTAGCAATAAATCAAATCCGGTGAAAATCACTTCAGTGCCCTGAGCATCAACGCAATTATATCATCATAATTGAACGTGTAAGCCCATGTAGCTCTTACAAAGATCCGATGATGTTCAAATTTGGATTTTATCATTATCACCCGCAGGGCCGACAATGCGAACATTTTCTTCTTAATGATATTTCTGTTTTCAACTAGACTTTTCAAAGTACGCTAGAGAACTCTAATACAGTGGTCGCCTAGAAATTAGAACCACTTCGTTGTCGGGTAGTTCAAATAATTAATTATAACATTTCATTGTTTAGAGAACTTAATAGTTTGTTTGCTTTGTTGGTTTGGTTAGATATGACACAACCATATCATCACGGAGGATTCAAAATTTGGCATGTGATCAGTTGGAAATGAATAGTTATTTTTACACCATTTAGTAAATTATTGACACTTTTTATAGCAGTATGTATTCAAAATTTCAGGTTTAAATTTTTGGGAAAAAAAGTTCAAATTTGTGAACGTTTGCTGTATTATGTTTTGCTTAGCTTCTAAAATCTAGGAAACAAGATATCAAGTGTGCCGAAATATGAGAAAAGAATTTCTATTGATGTAAGTCAGCATAGCTGTGTATTAAAAAATTGTTAATTGTTTTATCCCATTCTCTTTTAAGAATAATTTTCTTCCATTATTCTGCCGTTAATTACTTTTTTCCATTAATTTTTTTGTCTATGAACATGCAATGTTGGCAGACTGTTGATCTTGTTTTCAAGCTGCAGCAGCTCAGTTGATTTTTCGAACAACACTTGCAAGCACGTTGCTGTTGCAATTCTATTTTTCGTTTGCAAAAATTAAACCAAAACAAAAAAGGAAACTTTAATAAATCGTCCTTTTTTATTTTGATAGAAACTTTCTTCGGTAATGATTTTGGTTCGACATGGGTCGTTTTTGGAAAATATTCTCGAGAACTAGTACAAAACTGAGAATTTTTTGAGGCACACAACATCTAATAACATCATCCGCGACAAAATAGTCATTCCTCAAAATAAAAACTTTACTTTATATTTTTTAATTGTCTCAAGGTTTTGTATTTGTCATAATAAAACCTCCATACATTTTTGTTCTGTGATTAGGCTAAAAATGTATACTATTAGTACTTAAATATATATTTTATAGATATATATATTGTGCCAAATTTTTTAAATAGAGTTAATGTTAGTTGTAGTTGTTCTTGTTAGCTAATTTACTTGTGTTAGTTCTTGCGTCGATAGCATATTAATTTAGTTGTTTTATTTACTTGAACTGTTACACTGAGATCATTATATAAAACATTGTTAGGTATATATCTGCATGCATTAATGATTAATCTTAGTACTTCTGATTGCTGTCTTTGAATAATGATAGATTTTCTAGCATTAGCATCCCATAGTTGCATGCCATATGTCCAGATAATTTTAATCATTTGTTTGTAAATCAGTAGCTTATTATAAAGTAACCATCTTGATTTTTTATTTCATCTTTCGGATACCGAGTTAGCTGCCATTGATTTTATAGCTGCTCCTTGAATAATATGCCAAACAAAGTCTTATTCTGTATTTTTATTATGTACTCTTCTTTGTTTAATTATTGATGTAATTAGTGACGTACATTTTAGTAATATGAGAGAGTGATCACAAGTTAGTTCGTATAGGCTTTTAATGTCAAAATGGACTTGGTCAAAGTTTTCAACTACACAAATATAATTGTTTATATAGCGTTTAGAAGATTTTTTCCATTGGTGATTTTTTAACCCCATGCCATATGTTTCGCATTAAAATCAGCAGCTGATGTAAATTTTTTTCTTATAGTTTGAAAATAGCTATAATATTCGTTAATTTAATTTTGTGCTTAGTGTGAGCTATAAAATGTGGATATTGTGAATTTTTCTCTAGTATTCAAAAGGTGTATGTTTGTCGATTGTATTTAACCTTTTTTATTAATTTAAAATTATTGCTGACATATACAAAATATATGCTGGCTTGCCTT
>JBAMBQ010004535.1:0-24843 GCA_037044495.1 Stegana nigrithorax | reverse complement strand
ATTCAGTTTTAGTCTTACATATAAAATATTTTTTAATATGCGTGTTTATACCCCGTACCAAAAAATGGTAAAGGGTATATTAAAGTTGTGCAAATGTATGTAACGGCAAGAAGGAGGCGTGGCAGACCTCATAAAGCATATGTATACTTGATCAGCATCGAAAGGTGAGTCGATATAGCTATGTCCGTCTGTCCGTCTGTCTGTCTGTCCGTATGAACGCACGGATCTCGGAAACGGTAACACCTACAATCACCAAATTTGGCACGAAGACTCTCGAGTTCTGAGTTTATTTTTTTTTTTTCGATATTCGACCTATAACATATAGGAATGATCGGCCGAAAACCCATATTTAGTAACAAAAACCGCTTTGTTTCTTAAGATATGTTTACCAAATTTGGGATTTAATAGTTTTAGCTACTGTTCAATTATATGTCTCAATATTACATATATCGGTTTACTATATCATATAGCTGTCATAGGAACGATCGGCCGAAAAACAACATTTACTGAGAAAAACTTTTTTGTTTATTAAGATATCGACACCAAATTTTGGATTTAATGATTTAAAATAATATCCAATCATATTCCCGAATATGGTAAATATCGGTTTACTATAACATATAGCTGCCATAGGAACGATCAGTCGAAAAATGGCTTTTACTAAAAAAAAATTTTTTTTCTTGAGATATCCTTACATAATGAATGCAAAATATTAAAGCAACAAAAAAATATATTCAATTTTGGATTGGGTACAGGGTTTCTATAGTCGGTTACGCCCGACTATAGCCCTGCCTTTCTAGTTTTGTTTAGCTTCGTTTAATTTTTTTATTGTTTGCACTGCTTGCTTTCTTATAAATTTTTATTCGTTTGGTCGTGTGTGTTGTAATACAGATTTAGCTTATTAACATTCATATGTAAACATTTTTAATTGTAAAAAAAAAATGGTAAATGCACTTTATTTCATGCAATCTCTTTTAAGTTTGTATGTTATTTTTTGTTGTGATTGTACTTTCAGTTTCGCTTCTTTCTGTATTGCAAACATGACGAAGAAGACTGCGATGCAGTGATGATAACCTTTGTAACATGTGTATGTATGTATGTTCGTATGTGTAGATATAACCAATGCAAAAGTAAGAAAGAAAATATACATACTGATGTATGCATATGTTACTTTGTTTTTTTTTATTTAATTTTTTTTTTGTCTGGGCTTTTTTCCCTTCTTTCACCTTAGTTTTGCTTTCTGTTTTGTTTAACCACAGCTGTTGTGCATATTAATTTTTGTATGCTAAAATTGTTAACCAAAATAAAAAGGGGACATTTTCATACAAAAGCATAACACATTGTAGTACACGTAGTCAGCTGTTGACATTGTCTAAAAAGATTAAATACGAAGCAGCAGTTGCTGTAACTGCATGTACTATATAAAATAAAAGTTTGCTCAAGCCATACATTAAACCAGTTTGCTTTGCAGTTGTTGCACTGCTGCCGTTTTCGTGTTGTTGTTGTGTTCGCGCGGTTATCGGCTGTTGCTGTTACCGTATTGTACTTGTTGCCAACGTACATACGTTTGAAACTTACACATGCACAAGTGAATGTGTGTATATGTATCAAGAAATATACTGTTCAACGAATGGGAATTTTGTATTTTTTGGCAAAGCTTGTTTTGGTTTTTTATTGTTTTTTATTTTGGCTTTTTCAATATAAATTCAAGGTGATGCACGTAAAACTGTTGCTAGAGTTGTGCAACATTTTAAAATATTTGTAGTGTTTCTGCTTCAGACGGTTAACAGTTAGCGACAACCAACCAATTATATCTTCAAGAATGAAGGGAATTAAATGTCGATGCATTTCTTAAAATATTTTACTTTTATTCTTCGTTTAGCGTTCGCTGATCATGCGCCATGTTTTATTTATTTGGCAATCAAAGCCAGTCCCGTATTCGGCACTTGTTTTAGTAGTAGGTTTGTCACAATCGCATGCGCGAGCAGCTGTAGATATTGGGTAAAGGCAATAACAAAAAATAGGTCACAATGACCATGCTGACTGCCTAGGTGTCACGTAATGCCTACGCATTTGGATGCCTGCCGACATGGGCCAAAAATGTTTGTTTTGAATTTTAGCAGGTGGTTAGCTCTGCTCTCAAAAAGAAAAAAGAAAACATATTTAAAATCGAGTAAATAATGCATCTATTGTTTGGTTTTTTTTACTTATCTATCTATCTATCTTTGAATATTGCGGCAACTGCAAGAAACTATTGAACAATCATCAACATTTGCTTTTGCAAGTATTTATTTGTTTTGTGTTTTGATTTATATTTTTTTAAAATCTGATGACTTCATTTTTCACACTTTATACAAACTGCGACGCAAATTTTGTTTGTATTAATTATAAGAAACAGAAGAAGAAGAGAAAAAAAAAAGTAAAATAGGTTAATGCGTGTCTACTACCTTTCATCTTCCCATGTTTCAACGTTTTTTGTTTCGTTAATTCGGCACAGCTTTCAATTTCAGTTTCATTTGTTGTGATTTCTTTACTTTTTTTCATCTTTATTTCTTTTTTGGTTTATACATTTTACACTTCGTTTTTGTTGTTTTTGTGTACGCATCGCATAATTTTGCATGATTCCCTCAGCTCTAGTTTCGGTCCTTAGTATAAACCATGTTGTTTTTAATGCTTTTGCTGTCGCGCATATACATACATTCATATAAATATATGTGTGTGTTATCCGCACTCGCTTGGCTTAACAATAAGCGAAAAAGAAAATAAAATAAAAACGATATTTAAGCTTGCTGGCTAGCATACACTTAATCGAGTGAAATGTTTTCTTTTGTTGCTTTTCCCACGAAAAGCAAAATTACTAAGTTGCATGTTGAACTTCTTCCACAAACAAATGTTGATCTTCGCCACGTGTATGCCAGTCTTCGGCACTTAGTATCGCATGATTAGGCGAGAATTTTGACTACTTAGGCATAAATAACATCATATGCATTCATAAATACAAATTGTACTATGTACTTTGCGAACATGAGTGCGTCAATATTCCCCTAGCTGTGCTTTCGTGGTGAGGTACTAGGAGAGGTGGCAAGAAGCGTAATGAGCATATGTGCGACAATTGCGTGTCACTGTAACATATGTGTGAGCTTTTCTTTATTTTTCGTGGTAATGCTGGTGATGAGGCGCTTAGTGATTGGTGGTTATAGAGGGTTGCATTGCCCTCAACTGCAACAGTAGGCACAACTTTGTCCAATTGAGGCCAATTAGGCAAACACAGAGGCCTGTGCAGGAGAAAAAGAGACAAGAGTACACGCTTACTCGTAAGCCATAGCAGAACGCAATGAGATCAAAGTGCTCGACATTGTTGTTTCTTCGGCTTATTGTTGTAGTAGTTGAGTAACGATCCGATGTAGCAATGATTCCATCCCCTTGCGCACGGGCCGTAGATGAGTTTTATTTAACATTCAATGCGCCAGCCTGTATTTGAGCTTAAATAGTTATTTTAAGATCACAATCCCGTATTAATCAAATCTTTTTTTATGCATCCATTTGTAGAGCACAAGTTGGTCATGGTGGGCCTAGATAACGCCGGAAAGACTACAATACTCTATCAATTTCTAATGAATGAAGTGGTGCACACAAGTCCGACAATTGGCTCCAATGTTGAAGAGGTTGTTTGGCGAAATATACACTTTCTCGTTTGGGACCTGGGCGGGCAGCAGAGTTTGCGCGCTGCTTGGAGTACATACTATACAAACACAGAGGTACGTGTCAAGCCAAAATGTAAGCACTACAAACTAACTAACTTAAACTCTATCCCCAGTTCATCATTATGGTCATCGATTCCACGGATCGTGAACGTTTAGCTGTGACACGTGAGGAACTTTATCGCATGCTGCAGCACGAGGATCTGAGCAAAGCGAGTCTGTTAGTCTATGCAAATAAACAGGTGAGCGTGGCAGCTTGTTGGAATCGCTTTGTGATAAGTTCGACTAAATATGCTTTGAAATGGTTTATTGCAGGATCTCAAGGGTTCAATGTCTGCCGCCGAGATATCGAGACAACTGGACTTGACGTCGATTAAAAAGCATCAATGGCATATACAAGCGTGCTGTGCGCTTACAGGGGAAGGGTGCGCTCCTTGTTAATATAGTTAATTGTATTGTTTGTCTCCTTGATGTTTTTTTTTTCATTTTTTGTTTTTATTTCTATTTATTATTTTCTTTTTTTTTATATTTTTTTCATTTTTTGTACACAAGCGATAAGATTAAAATTTTTTTTTGCCTGTTTTTTAAGGCTTTGGTACACTTAACCTTAGCATATACATATGTTTTTTGTTGTTTATGCCAAATTTGATAAGATAAGCAAGAAGGCTACTGTTGATCTTGTTGCCGCTTTCTGTTATAGGCGATCGCTCTAATCATATATATATATATTTTTTTTTTGCATATGTTAACATGTTAGATAATTTAGTTAAAGCATAAGTGTATTTTTTAATTTAATAAGTAATTCGCTGATTCGCTTTCTTTTTACAGTCTCTACCAGGGCCTGGAATGGATTGTGCAACGCATCAAAAAAAAATGACAGACAGATATGGACTGCGTTAGTTAATAGCTAATTAAATAATTAATTGATAATTCGCTTTCATGATATTTACAAAAACAAAAAATCGCACCACTATAAGTGCAAGTAAAGATGAAAAGAAACTTAAGACAACTAAAATGAAAACAAAGGCAAACACACCACATAGCGTTAAGTTTAAGTGCATATATATTTTTTTCTAATCAATCATACTTAATAGTTGTTTTATTTTATTGCAAAAGCACTGCTGTTTTATGAATTTACAGGAGAGAGCCACGTGTAGAACACCACGCAGCCGTATATGTTATCGATTTAAAAGGAAAATTAAATTGGAAATTTTTGTGGTGTGATTCTTTGTGAGGTAACATGTTAAATATGTTTTGGTTAAAAGTGGGCAGCAGGCTTATTGAATTCACGCAATGATGCACAAGTGATGTACCCTAAGTGAAATATTTGCCACTGTTATGTATGAGGAATCTGCAGCTGTTTCTAATACTTCATTGCCAGTTTATTATCCAATTGGCTGCCGTCCGTCTTAAGAACTGCGTGGCTGGTTTGTTTCTATTTAAAGTTCACGTTGAAGTTTGATCACAAAGCAGCCTGTTTTCTATAAATTAATATTTTATATTTTTGTAAGCGTTTATAGTTTTGTTTTCAAAAATCAGATCGAACTCGATTCTTGTGTGCTGCTACTTTTAGCATTATTTTTTTAAAAATTTAAGTGAAAATTACAAATTATTTTTGTTGTCAAGTTCAAGTTGTCAATGTTGTATACGCGTAAGTTTTATTTGTAACTTATTAATTTTAAATTTTGCAAGAGAACAACTATATTTTTTAAATTTAACGTAGTATATATATATATATGTATACAATAGAAAATGATGATAAAAAAAAATATACAACAACAATAACTTCCACTGCTGTTAATATTTTAGCTGATTTAAATTTTAATTTTTTTAATTTGTTTAATAAAACATGTTTAATAATAATAATAATAATAATAAAAATAATAATAATAATAATAATAATTATAATAATAATAAAAACTAATATAAACTAATCAAAATAAACGAGAGGAATATTAAATTTAAAATTAATATTAAAACAAAAAACAACTTACCTAATAAACAATTGTAATATTTGTTTGCCAAAACGAAAACGTATTTGTAACAAAGTTATGAAGTAAGCTAAGCAATGAAATATTATGTATAATAAATTAAAATATTTTAAAATTTTAAAAGTCCATAAGTGAAGAAGCAAACTTGCTGAATTTTTTGTCTAAGTATACAGCGTCTCTCCTCTGAGAAAGAACTACTGAGTACTACTCGCAACTTTGGTGATTGACTGTTAGCTCCCTTTTCAACTTACAGTCTAACTTCTATGATTCGAAGTCTCATTATCCACAGATTAAAGTTTTTTGCTATGGAGACTTCGTCTTATAGAATGTTCGAGTTTTAGAGGTTCGATTGTATATCGCAAGCCTTAAAATTAATACTTGGGTATAATTTTCAATGTGTGAAAATTGGTAAAGTATTCAGTCCTAATCCGAAAATCGCCAGCTTATTTCGTACACGGAATATTCGTAAGAGCGATATAAATTAGGCAAATTTTAATGGTTTCTAAAATGCGCAAATGCTATCAGTTTTGCTTTATGAATTGTCAATTAGTTTGTACGATTTGAAACAGCATTTTAAACAATAGATAACAATAAGCTCACACTTATAAATCTTCCCCATATCCCGATAGTGACCAAAAATTACAAAATTCCGACAGTGCAACCAAAATTGGCGACCGGCATATGCGACGTCGCTACTGAGCTGTAGCTTTTTTCTGAATAGAATAGATCGCAATAATCGCTACGAAAAAATGGCACGTGTGCTGTAAAAAGCTTTTGCATGATTACGAATATGCGATACAACAACAAATCGCAATCAAAATTGTTAATAGAGTAGAAGATGTCATAAAACCAAAACGCAGAATTTTCGAAAGCTCCGCCGCAAGCAACAACACTAGAGTGAACCAGCTAAAGCTACTCGAATCTTATAGCAACGTGTGGATTACAGCAGCAGCGAAAAGAAATGTTAAAGCTGCCTCCAATCAGTTTGACGCGGAGCGCCGACTGTGCCTGATTGGTAGCGCACATGAGCGTTGCTTGACTTTCAATTTGTTGTTGCTGAAACTCGCATTGGCAAAATATCAACATCAAGAAGAAAAAAAGCAGCAGTCATATCGAACTGTTGAATCGAAGAGTAAGCGAACCATGGCCAATTTGGAGCAGAGTCCAAATACGGCCATCAGAGGCTACATACCGCATCATTCCAGCGATGAGCTTCCAAAAAGACTCGATCATTGCATATCCTTTGCGTTCTCGCCACAGCAGCAAAGGCCAGAAGAGACGCGAGTGGGCAGACTGATTGCCGCGAAGATTGCCGAGCAACGTTTCTTCTATGGCGTTGAGATTACTCCAAGTCGTATTGTGGGTAACGCTACCACTCTGGATTTTAACATATTTGGTGACTTCCTGCCGCTGTTTGCGTCCATCGTTTGGCTGGGAAATGTCTACTGGAATGTAAATCCCTTAGAAAACGTCGAATCACTGCAGCTGGCGTCCCAGCTGGATGAGCATTTGCCGGCAGTACCGCATTTTACGGCTTACCGCGTGAGAGAGGAGCGCATGGCGGAGTTTTCTGCTTTGAATCTGACAAATATTCTGGCACTGCGTGGCGATCAGGTTGATCCCGCGCAGCTGTATCATTATGGCGCCGACGTTGTGGCGGAAGCGCGGCGACTGCGTGGCGGTAAGTGCGTGCGTCATCTTGATCTCTCGTAGTATGGTTCAATACATTTGTTTATTATTAGAATTGATAAGTTGTTTTTTGTTGTTATTGTCAATGTTATTGTTGTTATTGCTATTGTAATGGATTTATTTGTTTTTAATGTTTCGTTGTTGTTGGCGGCTTGGCAACGATAGACACGATATCGATTGGCGTTGCCGGTTACCCTGATGGTCATCCGGAAATGGCTTCACTCGACGATGACATGCAGCACCTAGTCAAGAAGGTAAGTCAGTAGCTGGACACTAGATCGGATTGTGCTTCTAGATAAGATTATATAAATTGTCCCATTAAAAAAATCGCTGATTTTAGCTAATCAAACAAAAACAAAAAAAAAAAAGAACACCAAAGAGAAAAACCGAAAAAGTACCGTGGCATGATGCGGCAGTTTCTTGCATTCAAACCGGTCGTCCAGAGTTTTTGTACTTTTTTTGTTTTGCTTGTCAGTTAGCTGGAAGAGTCGTCTTTTGCTAAAGATGCGCGTTTTCTATACTTATCAGGTGAACGCCGGCGCGGACTACATAATCACGCAAATCTGCTTCTCCTCGGAGGTCATCATTGATTTTGTAAAACGCTGTCGGGCGGCTGGCATTGATGTGCCCATTGTGATGGGCGTGATTATTCCTCGCTCAATGCGTACCGTTAAGCTGATTGGTCTCCTTGGGCAAATCAATCTGGCGCAGTCTGAGTTGACGACAATCAAGATGCTCTCTAAGGTCGATTTTCATGAGCATTTCATCAATAGAGCTGTGCGCTTGATAACTGAGGTGCTGGCTGCCAATGTGGGCATCTACGGTGTGCAATTCTACACCTTGAATAATTTCCAAGGTGTGCAAACTGTTTTGGAGCGTTTACGTGTGGCCGGCAGCATAAGTTAATAAGATATTAGTACATACATAGTTATATTTAATTTATAAAAACAAAAAGCAAAAAAAGGAAATAATTAAAAGGCATGCGTGCATTTTATTTTAAATATTTGTCTGTTGTTGCATTTGCCGGAGACAGTTTTACAGTCAAGAACACACGCGACTGTCTGCTCAATGCTAAATAATTCGGATTAAGCAGCATATTACAGTTTGATGATGATGCAGTGCAGCAAGAAGGCGGCTTCCTAAAAAGTCTGCTAGAAGAAGCCGAGTTCCGAACCCGAACCTCGCATTAACGCAATTGTGGCATGTCAATGTCAGTTGGATATTAATGGATTAAAAAACTTGTGCTGTTATGCATATTTTTGTGTTATTTCATATTTAATTTAATTAAAGCTGACACATTTGGTTTTGTAATGCGTTTTTTTCACAGTACTGTCATTTCACCTGGTGAACTGATTTCGAACTTTTGCCATCTTCCCAACACGTTACTGCTTCAACACGCACGCATTTCATTATCTATCGAAAGTTTCCTCAGGCTCCCAGTTACATTTCGTGTCTTCGGTTGATGTAAGCAATTTTTTGGATTAATTAATCAAGTCTATTGTGGCGTGGCAGCGAAGAGCTGCGTAGTCAAAGTATCCTTCTGCCATTTTGTAGCAAATACGCTCAGCTTTTAGTGAATTTTGCATTTCCTATTTCTTTTTGAATAGTATATACATATACAGGTACCTATGTGGGCAAATGTTTCAAATAAAAGGGTTCTTTGAGTGGTCTTTTTATACCCTGTACAAAAAAATGGTAAAGGGTATATTAAAGTTGGCGTGGCAGACCCCACAAAGTATAAATATTCTTGATCAGCATCGAAAGACGAGTCGATCTAACCATGTCCGTCCGTCTTTCCGTATGAACGCATAGATCTCGGAAATGGTAAGACCTACAACCACCAAATTTGGCAGGAAGACTCACCCAATACATAGGCATAACAAGTTTATTTTTTTATATATATAGCTGCCATAGGAATGATCGGCCGAAAGCCCACATTTAGTAACCAAAACCCTTTTGTTTATTAAGATATCGTTACCAAATTTTGTATTAAATAGTTTTAGCTAATGCCTAATCACATATCTTACTATGATGTATATCGGCTTCCTATATCATATAACTGCCATAGCAACGATTGGGTACAGGGTTTTCTATAGTCGGTTACGCCCGACTATAGCCCTGCCTTTCTAGTTATATATATGTACATATGTTATACCGTTATCAAGTGATTAGCTGTTTCTGTATTATCAAAATGGCATTTTTGACGTTGCAGCTTGCAATTAAAAAGGAATATTTTTCGAAAATATAAATTTATTCATATTCAAATAGAACACGTTTTGTATTTTATATCAATGGGAAAAAAAATGATTATAATTTTTGAAAGTTCATGGTTTTTTTGCACCTTTGAGTTAGTGAACATTCTAGACATTTCAAAAATGCCATACATTGCGTATTGCCGAAAAATGTTGGAAAAAAGCTGTGTTGAATTTTCAAACTCAAATAAAAACAGCGTTCTGAGGATGCTTGAAGCGAGTTAGCAACTGGCAACTGTTTCCATCGCAACCATCGATGCTGTATGCACGTATTTTGAAGGGCTTGGCGAATTGGGCTTAAACAAATGGTATCACTGCACAACAGCAACGTTAGGAAAAATGCAAGTGGCTTGATTCAGATTACGTATGTTGGAAAATAAAATAACAGAAAATCAAAAAAATGTTTGTTTTTTCAGTTGGCCGGAAACTTTTCACCCCACTTTCGTATCTGCGCATTACGCACAAAGCACAGCAGCCGGCCAGGTTAGCATGTGAAAATTTGAAAAAAGGAAAATTCTGTGCAAGTGCTTACGCGTAACTGTTGTGAGTAAAAACATATTACACACATACATAGGTACATACATATATGTATACAAATTACGGTTCAGCGCGCAAAACTAAACGAACACTAGGAAGGCAGGGGCAATAGTCGGGCGCACCCGACTATAGAATACCCTGTACCCAATCCAAAACTGAAAAAATGTTCTTTCTGTTGCTTTAATATTTTGTATTATGTGACGATATCGATAAGAAACAAATAAGATTTTCTTAGTAAGTCATTTTTCGGATGATCGTTCCTATGGCAGCTATATGATATAGTAAAACGATATACACATTATTGAGAAATACTATGTTTTGACATTACCTAAAACTATTAAGTATGAAATTTAGTAATGATATCTTGAAAAACAAAATGATTTTGAAGTTAAAGATTGAATATCGAAAAAAAAAAAAATAAACTCGTTATGCCTATGGACTAGGAGAGTCTTCGTGCCAAATTTGATGGTTGTAGGTTAACCGTTTTCGAGATCCCTTTGTTCATATGGACGGACAAACAGACAGACAGGCGGACATGGGTAGATCGACTCGCCTTTCAAAGCTAATCAAGATTATGTAGACTTGCTTTCTTTTCAATTTAAATGTTGTTAATAAGGTTAAGTGTTGAACTTCAAGCCTAACACAGGCCGTGTTGTGTGGCATGTCCGATGCTCGTTAGCTGTTAAAGGACATGCCTGCATTATCCGTGCCACGAAATGTGAGTGTATTTATTTTGGACTAAATAACATAAACAAATGTGTGCGCAGTTGACTATGTAATTGTCGTAAAAGCGTTAAAGCTGCAAAATAATTGATTGCACAAAATACTGTGTGCATGTAATTAAATATGAAAAAATACAAAAGGCGGAAATTAATTTAAATCGGTGAAAGTTTAATTACACACGTGATGCGTGGCTTAGCTGTCACTAATAGGACAACACTTTGAGCGCCACCGAAGGTCAGTTTTTTGCCGGTGGCTAACGAGCAAAGCCACCGAGCGTGCCCTGTCCATGTCTGTGCCATGCCGTGTGTATCGCGTCGTGTCGTGCCGTGCCGTGTGTGCGCTGCCGATGACTGTGGTGGGGTGCGTTGGAGTGGCGCTAGGCATGAAACGAATACAATTTGTTGTTGCAGGCTGGCAGCAGCAGGAAGCAGCAGCAACGGCGGCAGCAGCAAAAAATTGCTTGTTTACAGTCACGTGGCTTTTAAGAGAGTAAGTTAGAGATAGAGAGAGGGAGAGAGAGAGCGAAAGCAAGAGCACAAGTGGCAGTTAACATAGAGAGTTATGTGCTGTTGTTGTTTTGTTGTTATTATTATATTTGATGCTCGCTTGCTTGCTTGCGAAAAGCGTAGATAATTGCGTGTATATAAAATAAATTTTTAATGAAATAATTAGTTAAATTAATTTTTATTATGTTGAACGCTGAAAATGCGTCGTTTTATTTCTTGTTGCTGAAGCAAGTGAACACACACACACACACACACTCACACACACACACACACACACACACACACACACACACACACACACACACACACATATATATACACACACACATATACAAGCTCAAAATCACCCACACCGTGAGTATATGGTACGAATACTTATGCATATGTGTGTATAGGAATGTTCTGCGTTTGTGTGTGCTCGTCTTGCCATGTCTAGTGTGCGCCAAATCCTCCCGTCTGCTTGCCCCTTCGTGCGTCCGTCCGTTTGTCTCTTTTGTGAGAGTCCTGCCGTGCCTCGTTATGTGCTCGTGCTCGTATATTACGTTTACTCTATGCCATTTGCTACATTTCGTCTCATGCACAGACTGTGATAGCAACAGCAACAACACCAACAACAACAAAAGCAATAGCAACACGACGAACAACGACAACGAAGTCATTGCAAATGAAGAGATAATACGTTAAGCTCTAAGCTAACAACAGCGACGCGCCTAAGGGGGCCGACAGCAGGCGTTTGTTAGCCATGGCTGGCAAAGTTTGAACGGGTGCTGCTGTTGTTGTTGTTGCTGCTGCTGCTTCTGCTGTTGGTGCTGCTGCTGGTGCTGGTGCTGGTGTGGCTGTTATTAACGTCTTTGTTGTTATGGTTGTTGTTGTTGTTGCTGCTGCTATGTTGCTAGTGTTAACGTACACAGGGCCAGCTTGAAAGTCACACCAGGAACAGCAGCAATAGCATAGGCAGCAATGACTTAGACTGTGCCAGTGGCAGCAGCAGCAGCAGCAGCAGCCGCAGCAGCGACAGCGGCAGAGACAAAAGCCGAAACAGAAACTGAAGCAGCAGCAGCAGCAACAGCAGCAGCAACAGCAGCGGCAGCAGCACTTAAAAAATTTGCAAGTCTTTGGCGCTTTCAGAGTGTTTTACGCTACAAACGAGTGTGGTTCTGCCGCTTTTTCTTCGCAGTCTACTCTGCTCCAATGTAAAGAAGAGACAACCAACTAACAAACGAACGGCTTAAATAAATAATAACAAATAAATAAATAAATAAATAATTTAATAATTTTACTAGCTCATTTATTTTGTTTATCTCTTACTGTTTTTTTTTTTTTTTGGTTTTGTCTTTTGCTTGCTTTGCCTATTAACATTGCCGAGTGTTGCACATATAAGTTCAAATATTTTAAACAACGATAATAGAAAAATATATTATTAATAAAAAAAGAAACAACAGAAACAAAAAAAAAAAAAAAAAATAAAAGAAATTAAGAAATGGCCAGCCATTGTGTGCGTATGTGAATGTATGTGTGTGTGTGTGTGTGTGTGTGTGTGAGTGATGTGTGCGTCGTAAATGCTTATTAAATTTATCTATGGTATTTTTGTTTGCTGCTGTTGTTGTTGTTGTTGTTTGCCTAATGGATTTCGGTTTTTTGTTTTGTTTTGTGTTTTGGCTGTCACAATTTTAGCGTTATCTTGCGTTACAAACGATTTGCTTCATCTGCACCTGCAGCTACCTGTGCAAAGGCTCTCTGCTGCTGCTGCTTAGTTGCTTCATGCAAATTTCTCATACGCCACGTGTGTGCCTCGTGCCCATACTCACACGGTCCCACACCCGCACCCTCACCCCCACGTTCACCCTCATCTGCACACACTCTCCACACTCACTGCCATACCTAGGCGCTACAATTGCTATTGCCATTATCGTCGTCGTCGTCGTTGTCGTTGTCGTTGTCGTTGTCGTCGTTACTCGCGCTCTCAGTACAATTTTTTTTTTTTTTTTGACAAAGGCTGCATGTGACGAGCACCAGTCGCATGCAGGATTGAGTATAAATTGTTAAATGGTTTCGAAAGTGCTCTGATAACTGCATGCGTCTAATGGCTTCGATTTAATGTCACGCTGATTAGTGTAATTCGACACAGCTGCGGCAGCCGAACATGCCAGCGATGTTAGGCCATTACGCTCCCTATCATATCCTGCAGGCGGCCAGTGCCAAAGCATGCACCAAGTGGCAGCGTAAATGCCCGTAATTTGCAAAATAATTGCTAAGCGCAAGTTTTGCCCACATAACCGTTGAGTGCAGAACGAACATTTGCGTGGCTCTGTGGATCAGTGGGTCAGTTGCAGCACAGCCGCATATGCGGCATGCTACTCTAACAATTTCACGCCGTGTAATGCACGAGTCCTTTTATGCATATACAGGTTAAAAAAATAGAAGAAAACATTTCCGATTAACTGCTCGCCACAGGCAAACATTTTAAATGCAAAAACAAACGATGAACGACAGTAGCAGCACCTATGGAAGCAACGATTACAATAACAATAACAAAAGCAAAAGCTAACAGCAGAGCACAACAATGTGAGCGACACTTCAAACTGTCAAAGTTGTCAACGCGCGAGCTAACCGATGTCGAACGCACGTACAGCGCCAGGCATGGAAATCATTGCAACTAGAGACGGCGTCGGCAACGTCAACATCAACACCAATACTAGCAACAGCAGCAACAACAACAGCAGAATAAACGTCATAACTAACTAACCAACATTGCGCGACCGACAACAGCAGAAGCAGCAGAAGCAGCAGAAGCAGCAGCAGCAGCAGCAGCAGCTACGTCATCGTCATCATCGCCATCGTCGCCTTTTTAAACGTTAGGCACGATCCAAGCTAAACTCATCGACATCCACGGCCACTTCCACTTCCACGTCTACGGCCACGTTCACGTTCTCGTTCTCGTTCTCGTTCTTGTTCCCGTTGAACGCGTCAGCATGCACGCGTTGTCATTAAATGAAATCAACAACTTGCCAGCGGCACGCCTCGGTCGTCGTCAGTTTGGGTTATGAGCCAAAGCCAAAGCCAAAGCCGAAGCCAATTGCCCAACTCACCTTCGTCTGCTGCTATGTTGCCTTGCTTGCCTCTCAGTCAGTCTGTCCGCCTGCCTGTCAGTCCGTCCGTCTCTTTTCCAGCTAGTTTTGCTGCTGGTTTTGCTAAGCTTGGCTGCTTTCGCCGCGTCGCTGCCTGATTGCTGCTGTCCCAAATGCTGCGCTTTGATGTGCGTCAGGCAGCAGATTGCAGCGTGTTATGATGTTTGCCTTCGTTGTTGTTTATTGTTGTTGTAGTTATGTCTGTCTGTCTTGTGTTGTTGTTGTTATTGCTATTTGCTGTGTAAATGACCACGACAGCAACAACAAACAACAACAACAGCAAACACCAACAAAGTGTTGGCACTCATAACAGTTCTGCGCTTTGCCTTATTGATTGCATCTGCTCACAGATGTGCAACATTGTTAAGCCATGTTGTCAATATCTGTTATGTCCACACACCGTTGCTTTCCGGCTTCTGCCCTCTGTCTTCTGCCTTTTGCCATGTGCGCAGTTTGTGTGCGTGTTGTTGTTATTGTTTTTCCCTTTAAGCATTTGTGTTTTGCTACTGCACACAAAACAAATAAAAAAAGAAAACAACAAAGGGCCGAAACTAAATTAAATTCCCTTTTTTCTGCGTACTCTGTTGTGCAGTTGTTGTTATTCTTCTTTTTCGGCATAGTTTTTTGTTGTTGAACAACTTCCGAGTGCGCCTGGCGGTATGCTGCATTTTTTTTTCGCTTGTTTACTCATTCGTCGATTTAGCGATGCGCTCGTGCATGCTGCATGCGCACGTATGTGCGTGTGTGTGTGTGTGTGCTAGTGTGCGGTGGGTGTGTGTGTGCTTATCTTTTTTGTTTTTTTTTTTTTTTTGTTTTGATTTGTTTTGTTTCCTGCTTTGCTGCTTTTGTATTTTTTGATTGCACATTTCACTTTTCACTGGCCGCTGTGGTGCTGCCTATATGTTGTGTTCGCTGTCCGGTGTCCGCTTGCGGGTTTTATCAATACTCAGCTCTGTGCTGCTTACCGCTGTCTGTCTGTCTGTTTGCCTTGTTGGCATGCTTTGCGTTCGCTGGCTTCATGCTTTTGCTCTTCTTTGTTTGTTTTGTTGTTTTTTTTTCTTTGAACTATTTTGCATTTAATTTCTTCTCCTTTTGTGTGCGCGTATGCCAAGTGCAAGCGTGTTGCAGCAATACGAAAAAAAAAGAAGAAAAGTAGAAATGAAAAAACAAGAATGAGAGCGAAAATGAGCAAAGGTAGAGCAGTCATTCCACGCAGTGGGTGTGCGGCTCAGCTCAGAAAAAAATGAAATCTCAGCGGAAGTAGCAGACGACACAGAGAGCAAGAGAGAGAGAGCAAGCGGGGGAGGCAGAGAGACGTAGCGCACAAAAGAGACTTCAGGAGAGAGAGAGAGAGTTTGCGCGAGAGCACGAGATTGATTTGGAAATAAGAAAGTGTGCCTTTTTTGTAGTTGTTGCTTTTTTTCATTATTTGGTATTTTCGCATTTTTCGCTTATTTCGGTTTATATTAATTTTATATTTTTGTCAACATGAGCAATTGTGCAGCAGGTCAAGCGCAAGGGGCGCACGATTCCTGGGGGCGGCTGGTATGCATTTGCACGATGACGCAAAGTGTAGCCGAGTTGCATTGCTGTCAATGTGTGTGCGTGTGTGTGTCTGCGTGTGTGTGTGTGTGCGAAATACGAAGCTGCAGTTCATATACAGGAGCGATACGAGGACGTGCTTACTATGGCCGAGGCCGTAAGTGATGTCGGCTGTGACTGCGACTGCGACGACGGAATCGGCTGCGTCGTCGTCATCGTCGTCGCCGTCGTCGGCATTACCGACTTTGACTTCGAAACCGACACCGACATCGACAGCGACACGGACACCAACATCGACAGCGACATCGACAGCAGCAACGGCAATGGCAACGGCAAAGGCAACAGCAACTAGCATTACAAAGTGTGTGTGACAACAATTTGGGATGCTGGCATCATCTAACAGTCGTACTCAGCGCGATTAATGGTGTATAACTGCGGCACAGAACGCAAGCGACGCTTTTCAGAGTTCTGCCAGCTTTGTCATTAGAGAACACTGTGCAAAATGCAATAGAAATGCAATAGTTTGTTTTGTTTTTGAAAAATTTTTTTTGCTTCGCAAATAATCAAAGTTGAAATCTTTTTGAAAAATGAATGCACCAGCTGCAAGTGAAAACAAGTTTTTTTTCCACAATTTTTTTTGAACCAGTAAATGTTAATTAAATGTATGCAGCTGCAGGCATAGCTAAATAAATAATAAAAAATAATGCAAAATAGTTAAATATAAAAAGTATATATACAAAGATAAAACTAATCAAACGCAACGCAACCCAAAAAAAAAAAAAGTTCAAAACAAATATCGTATTAAATTAATTGCTTAAAATAAATTGACTTCAGCACTTTTCAGTCATAGCTTCGCTCAGATGCTTCGTGCTAAAAATTGCTTAACGCTTTATACATAAGGCAGATAAAATTAAAGCAAAATTAAAAAAAAAAAGAAACAACAAGAAACAATTTGAAAATGAAATAAAATAAATTCAACTACACAAAAACATATTAAATTCTGAGCAATAGACAAGAAGTTTAAAAGAGGGAAAAGGATCAACATAAAAGCCACAACTCCGCAGCAAAAGCCACGACTTGTGTTTGATTGCATGCTGCATCGGAAATATTGTTAAATTTATGAAGAAGTTCTAATGCAGTGTATAAGTAATGACAACTCCAGTTACGCATACGCCGAGTAAGGAACATCACATAGAGATTGTGGTTCAAACGATAACAACCATAGTAACAACAAAGTTTAGTACAACAACAATAACGAGAATAACCAGAACTGCACCAGCAAAAAGGAGAACTGCAGAAGAAGCAGCAAAAGAGCAAGACGAAGCAGAGAAGTGCCAACAGCCAAATGAACAAGAAACGACGGCAGCAGCTGCAGCTTAGTCGACGCTGATAGACACGCACTCCAAATAACAACAACAACAACAAAATCAATAAAAAAAACACAGGAAACAACAAAAAAATTAGACGGCAAAAAAAATAAAATAAATTCAAACAGCAACGTAAACGAAAACGCAAACGAGGCAACGAAAACGGCAAAGTCGAAACATTATTTAATGCAGCAACTTGGCCAAAATCTAAACGAAGTCGAGAGAATCATTTGCTGGTAAGTTACAAAAATAAAACAAAAAATATTTGCTTATTGTTTCTTTCTTTTTTTTTTTGTTTTTTGTTTGCTGTTGTTTTTCTTATATCGCACAGTGGGCATCTTCATAGACTCCGTCCCGTGCAGATGGGTTTGTGAGTTTCTTTTGCGCTGAAGCTAAACCTTCGCATCGAAATCCTTTTGTCACCCTGCGGAATTGCCACTGAGCTCTGTTGCACAGCGCCAATAAATATTAGTTCTTCTTCTTGTTCTTTTTGTTGCCGCGCTTGGTGTTGTCAGTGATGACGGTGCTGACGCTGATGTCGGTCGGCACTGCGTATGCTAATAGCGTCCGTGTGCACATTCTTCCTTTCCTTTTGTTTGTTGGCTTTGTGTCCGTCTGCCCGTGCACGCTGTTTATTTAATTGCTAATCTCTTTTTTAATTGCATACTGCAGAGGACAGCACACTCGAGCAGACCAACTAAATCCAACTCTGCTTTGCCATGTGGTCAAAGCACTTTGGCAAAAGTAAACGAATTGGTTTTTGTTTATGCACTTACTGCGTTAAGTAACATCCTGTACATTGTCTCTTTATTTTTATAATAATTTACAATGTGGCAAATTGTGTAAATGCTTATGGCGAAGCTCTAAGATTGGCTGTATGTGCTCAGCTCAGACCAGTCCAGCCAACGTTGGCTCAGATCCATGTGAGCTATGCAAGATCGCGCATTTCCGACCATTTCAACTGAGACAAATGGTTCATTCATAATTACGCTAACCATGGCTTATGCCTTATGCATTTATGTTTCTCAGCTTTTTGTTTTAATTCTGAGTCTATTCATATATATATCTCTATATATGAATAGATAGTTATATTAATAGTATATATGTAGTATAAGTGTTCATACATATATGTATACATGGAGCCTTTCATAATGGGAAGTCCCTATAACTCGAACCAAATTGAGTGGCAATATTGCTCAATTTCCATATATTTTCGTCTCCATTAATCGAAGTCACTCGAACAATTTTCAGTCGATAATTGGACTTCAAGTTATATAAGTTCGACTGTATATATGTATGTGTATATCACAGTTATAAGCGCAGATATTTTTAAATGCGCGAATTGCCCCTTTGACATGCACGCGGACATGAATTTGAAAAGTATAAATGTGCATAAATTAACAAAAAAAAAAATACAAAAAGAAAAATCTGAATTGCATGTCAGGACAGCGCAGAGGCGCAAGTACGTGCGAGCGTGCGTGCGTAAGTGTTAAAGATTCCTATGGCTGAGTGTCACTTAAATTTACTTGCAGTGCAGCTGGGCACATACTCACACACACACACACACACACATATATATATATATATATATACACAGACCCAAACACCACGAGTTAATAAATCTACGAACAAAACAATTTTTTGTGGCAGCTGACATGCAGCTTAGTGACAGGAGCAACAGCAGGAGGAGCGGGAGGAGTAGGAGGCGGAGAAGAAACTTTGTTGACCAGCGGCAGCCTCATGGCAAGCGCTGAAATGACCAAAGAGACCGAAACTAAGTGACTAAGCTTAACGCCTGCAGCTGCCAACGTTTCGCAGAATCGCAGCCGACAGTCAGTTGGCAGTCGAAGTGTGCGTGAAATTCAATTATGTACGACATTTGTGAAAATGATTTACGTCACACGAGTGACCCATTCATAGAGCACCCAACTGCCCCATTGTTCAGCCAAGCAGCGTCACCGGCCACCGACCGCCGACCATAGACCGCCACCCAGCAGCAGGCAGCGTCACACACATGGTCATGCAATTGCAACCATTGCAGATGCCCGTCCCCATCCCTTGCAGTGCCGCAACGTCGGAACGCACTTTACCGCGCTGCCATACGCCGCCGCAGAGGAGCTGCAATGCACAGAGTAACGAGTCTTCGCTCTGCTCTGCTTGGCGCTGCTCGCTGCGGCTCTGCTTGGGGTCTTGGACTGGAATGCGTGTGACAGAGGCACTGGCCTGAGTCGGAGCGCGCTGATGCGTTGGCGATGCGGCGGGAAGGCTGACAAACTTCATGCAACAATTTGTGTGTTTGGCCTTGTGCCCTGCCATTCCATTTATTTGCTTTTTAATTTTCATTTCATTTTGGCTGGCAGTCATTTCACCCGCAGCCGCGGCTGCTGTGCGCGTTGACTGGCTCGGGCATATGCAATGTCCTTCGTCTGTATGCGAACAGCAGCGGAAAAGTTATGTGAGCCAATTTTTATTTCTCAATGGTGGTCGTGCCTGTCAGTCGTTTCACGTGGGTCACGCTTATGCTTTTCGCTTCATTTTTCTCCCTCTATTTTTTTTTTATTTTTTGTTGTTGTTTTTGAGTGTTTTAATTTTGTGTCTTTTTTCCGTATGTTTGCACGTCTGATTTTGTGCAAATAGTAAAAGACATGGTCAAAATGAAACGAAAAGAAATTAAAGCGCACAGTAAATGTAAACAATTGTCTCAACAGTGGCCATACCGTCTTCGCCGATGCTGATGCTGCTTCTAAACACAATTGCACGACAGGGCACGGCAAGGCATGCGGTGCGTATGCGTGATATACCCTTTACTAATAGCCTGGCCCTGCGTCCCGTTTGCCAGGCTGTACTTTTATTTGTTTGTTTGCTCATTTGATGCGGCCGCAGATTAAAACTGGCCAAAGTATTTAATGGCGCATTTTATTGATGCCGCCTGCCGCTTACGCTGTTTGGAAAATGTTACCCAGCTGTCGCAAATTCCCTTTTTTATTTCTTACTTTTATTTATTTTGGTATTCCATTTCTATTTATTTATTTATATTTCATTCGGGTTTTTTTGTTTTATTTATTTATTTTTTTGGTTTTTGGCAAGGCATCAAGTTTCTGGTTTTTTTTTCTTATTTTTGCAAGCGGCTTTTGCATGGTAGCCAAGCGGTAAAGCGAAAAAGTTTTGTTCGAAAGTTATAAAAAACAAATTCTAACTGACACTTGTACATAATTTTGTCTGTTCTGACTTTGGCCAGTTGCCAATTGTCCCACAGTTAAAAGCGAAGACAGATAAACGTTATAGGGTTTCGGGTTAGGGTTTTTTTCACTTTTTGTGTATTGCAAAGCAGGACATCCAAAAAAGCAAGCCACATGCTCTAAATTTTGTAAACTCTGGCTAGTAAACCACACAATGTGAAATCCATTTGCCACAGCCATGCGGGAGGACCGTTTAAGTGAAATTACGCATACGACATGTTGCTCCGTTGCTTCTTTATCTGCGGACTACGGCGTAACTTTATTTAGAGCAATTTAATTTTTATTTATCTTGTGGCGGCACATCATGTTCAGGCGGCTGGCAGTGGCCGCCCACCGCAAATGGCCCAAGTCACGCGTAAACTTTTATTAGTGTCGCATTTCGAGGTAAAAAATATTTAATTTGCCATGTCGTAAAACACTCACTTAGTGAGAATTTAACCTAGCTATGAACTAACGAGCGGTCACCCGGCTACCCGGCCACCCGGCTACCCGGCCACCCGGCCACCCTGCCACCCTGCCACCAAGCGGTCACTGAGCTGCCAGTGGCTGCAAAGTAAGTTAGTCTATATGTTGTATGCCCAAAAATAAAAAAAAGACAAAATAATAAAAATCCTAAGAAAAGTCAAAAAACACAAAAAAAAAAACAACCAAAAAAAAAAGCAATTAAATAAAAAAAACAAACAAAAAAAGTGCACAAAAACCCAATGCTGCCGTATAATCAGGTCACATGGAGCATACACTCTGTGTGTATGTGTGTGCGTGTGTGAGTGACTACACCTACGCACATGCCCACACACAGACACATGAGCAGCGTACGACGTCAGCAACGTCGTTCGGTTAGTTTCCGTAGCACAGCAGCCGACGCAGTTCGAGGCGCGCTGAGGCAACCCACAGCTGCTGCGGCATAGGCAGTTCATTCAGACCGACGGCGCTGAGGCAAACCCTTTTCAAAGCGCCCTCAAAGGCGTTCGAGTACAGCGACGACACAACTTCTAATGGCGCAATAGCCGCCCTTAGCCTAGTCGCAATGTCCGTCCGGACCGTACGTACGCTGTACGAGTACCTGCTGTGTCAACAAAGTGCTTTCAGATTTCGCACCATAAATAATTTAACTTGCGGCAAAAGCAATAAAAGAGAATACTCATACATACTTGACGCCACCTCTGGCGGCCGTGACTTAAGCTTAAGCACTGGCTTATGCTCAACATAATACATATAACAAATGTAATGCTCTAACGGCTTAATGGTCGCCCGTTATGTTGAACGCGTAGAAATTCTAACATACGCAGTTACTCAACGTGAGTGCGGCATTAACCGGCAGCAAGTTTAGACTTCGTTTACTCATGTGTATTGTTCGTACATTTCTAGTATAATCTTCAATAAATCGCCGTAATCGAATGTATTGCACTAGGACAGTTTTTGATACTGCTGCCGGTGAATGTCACACACACACACTCACACAAGCACACATACTCTCTGGCTCTGGCTGTTAAATGTCTATAACATTCAGGTTAGGCAGGCAGATTTTTGTTATGCCACAAGACTGAAATACTTTAAATACTAAAATAGTCCAGACGCAAGCTTTCTTTTGTGTAATCTAATCTTCATTTAAGCATTACCCAAGCAAGGGATCAACGCTTGTTGCCAAAATAGAAATGCAGGGCGATCTTTGCCAAGGCTGCTGATTCGCAAATTCCTCTACAGCATAATGTTGACTACTGTTAAGTTGGCACTTAACAGTCTGTTAAGCTGCTGTTAAAGAGTCTTGGTCTCAGGTCATGACTATTGTCAATGTATGCTAAGTAGACATGGCCCGTTCTTGGCTTTCATTGAGCAGGGAAAAGTGTCAACTCTTTGCCATCTCGTTCGAAGAAGTTTGAGATGGTTTGAATTAGTCATGTGCTCCCGGCATGTGAGCCATTGTCATAGCATACCAAAGCAATTTAGTTGTTTTGCATAGGCACTTCGGTTGTGGAATAGTGTTGCTATGCACTGCACAGTTAATAAATTTATAACAAAATTCTGGGAAAAAGGACTCGAAAAAGTCGAAATCATAAAGGAAAGCCAAGCGAGCCAATAATGGAAAAAGGAAAATGTCAGGTTGTGCGTCAATTTGGAATGCAAATGGAATTGACTTGCGAAGCCAGCTGCGCCTTTGCCTTTACCCATGTTGCATTTTGTAGCTGTGACTGTTTTTTTCTTTTTCTTTTTATATATCTCTTGCCTTGCTTGCTTGTGAAATAATTATGCGCGTTGCTGTTGTTGTTGTTGTTGCTATTATTATAATTGTTGTTGTTGAGTTATTACTATTCAGTTTGGGTTTTGTATTCAACTTTGTATTGAATTCATTTGCTTTGTTGCTTTGCGTTGGCTTGCTTCTCTTTTATTGTTGTTGTTGTTGTTTTTGTCAAACTCTGACATTACGTTGGCTTTTGTGTGCTTAACGAAGAATTAATAAATTTTAAAGTAGCGCCAAACTTCTCAAAGGCTTGCGGCGTTGCCAGGCAACCCATCGCCCACAAAGTTCAAATCCTTTGCCATTATTAGTATTTTTTAATCTTTGCCCGACTGTGCGATTATGCGACTGTGTGTGTGCGTTTGTGAGTGCCTGCATAAATTTTGACTTTAGAGATTTTCTCAAATCTGTGTATTGCCGCAGTGTATCTGCATTGGATGAAACGCATACAATGCTTAAAGCCAACACCAATTCCAAAAACAACGTCATAAAGCTTAAGTTAACAGTCAAAGCAAAGCGTTCTAGGATAATTGTAATAAGCACACAAGGTGACTTAAAACTGCAATTAGGGAGGAAAAAATACCACATGAACTGCCACAGATAAAAAGTTCAGAGTTCTCTATACAAGGTGAGTTCGAAAGTAAACAGGACTTTTTGAATCTAGCGCCCTCTAGTGGCGCCATCTATATATCAACTGGTGCGTTAGAATCTGCTATCGTTTATCGACTTCCAGTAAAAATTTCATGACATTTCATCTATTGGAAGTGAGGTTATTGCGTTTTAAGTGTCAGTATGTTTTTGTCATCGGTGCGAAAATGAGCTTCGAACAAAGAGCCAACATAAAATTTTGTTTTAAAATTGGTAAAACTTTTACCGAAACGTTTCAATTGATGAAACAAGTTTATGGCGATGATTGCCTATCCCGTAGCAGAGTGCACGAGTGGTTTCAACGTTTTCAAAGTGGTCGTGAGGACATAAATGACGATGAACATGTGGGCCAACCAAAATCCGTGATCACCGAAAATTCCATCGAAACTGTGCGTGAATTCATAAAAAATCAGCCGAAATCATCATTGAAATTCATGGAAATAGAATTGAACATCTCCAAAACATCGATTTATCGCATTTTGACCGAACATTTGGGCTTACAAAAGGTGTGTGCACGGTTTGTTCCGCACAAATTGACTGACGTCCAAAAATTGCTCAGAATTCAACATTCGAAGGACATCATTAAAGAGGCAAAAAAAGACCCGGACTTCCTTTACAAGATTGTGACTGGAGACGAAACGTGGTGTTTTCAATATGATCCCGAAACGAAACGCCAGAGTGCTGAATGGAAGGCGCCGGACGAGCCGAAACCCAAAAAATCGCGCCTGGAGAAGTCAAAAGTGAAGACAATGCTGATTTGTTTTTATGATTCCAAGGGTATTGTCCACAAAGAATTTGTTCCACCCGGCCAAAACGTTAATGCGGTATTCTACCTTGGAGTTTTGAAGCGTTTGGTGCGCTGTATTCGACGTGTTCGGCCCGAATATCGCGAAGATGGAAGTTGGCGTTTGTTGCACGATAATGCGCCGTCTCATCGATCGACGCTTGTGTCCGACTATTTGACCAAAAATCACATTTTAACCATCAACCACTCCCCGTATTCACCTGATATGGCACCGTGCGACTTCTACCTTTTCGGAAAAATGCATTTGCCGATGAAAGGAAAGCGTTATGCAGACGTAGAGGCCATTCAAAAGGCTTGCACCGGCATACTGGCGGCCATACCGGGCAACGAGCTAAAACACTCGTTCGACATGCTTTTGGACCGTGCAAAACGCTGTATTAAAGCAGAAGGAGACTATTTTGAATAAAATAAATTGATTTTGCCGAAAAAACTATTTATTCTGTCTTTTTTTAAAAGTCCTGTTTACTTTGGAAATCACC
>JBAMBQ010004533.1:0-66486 GCA_037044495.1 Stegana nigrithorax | reverse complement strand
TTTTGCTGTTGCCGTTATTTTCTTTTGGTGTTAGTTATTTCCTGCTTGGTGTGTGGTTGCCAATGCCATTGCTGCTGCCATTGGCGTAACCGTTACCTCTGCCATTGTTGTTGTTTTTGCCGTTGTTGCTGATGCATTTGGCACTAGCCGCAGTCGCAGTCGTCGTAGTCGTAGTCGTATATCGACACAAAACCAATTATGAAGTGATAAACACATTTCGTCAGAGTTCGCAATTTGTACACGTATTCAGCAGGCGCAGGCGGCCCCCTTTGCGTTCATTTGCCCATCGACACCGGTGTGCCTCAGCGCTCATCGCCCATCGCCCGCCGCCCACCGCTCCAGCCTCTTGCCATTATGTTTGTTTGATTTTACGTGTGATTGTGCCGCCATTTGGGTGTCAGCTTGCTGCTGGCTGCTGGCTGGCCGGTAGCCGATGGCCGATGGCGACTGTTGGCGATTTGAGGCGATTGGAGGCTGGTGGCGGGTGGCGGGTGGCGGGTGGCTGGTAGCGGGTGGCTGGTGGCGGCTTGCGGCAAATGGATTTGATGGTTAGTTGCTGCTATGCCATCCAATGTTTGCATTGCGTTCAAAGTTCAATTTTGATTTGTTTGCTTTTGAAATTTGGCGCAAATTTGTGCATCTACTTGGCCCCTCTGCCTTCCACTGTCTGTTTTTTTTTTTCTTTTTAATTTCTGTTTGCCTTGCGATTTTGCTTTTTTTTTATGTGTTGTTTTCTTTTTTTTTAAACACTGCACACCTATGCAACACATTTAGTGGCATGTTGTTGTTAGTGTTGTTTTTGCGGTTAAACGTAAATTTGTTTAAAGTGTTTTGTAAATTACAACATCGCATAGCACGAAAACAACAACCACAAACGCCATAAAAATACCCCAAGCAAAATCATGCCTGTGAAAAAAAAAAAACGGAACTGGCAATTCTATGCACACTTTTGAATGTATGTGCAGACATATGTATAATGTATGTGTGCATATTTCATGTGTGTCGTAAATAGATTCACTCGCCAATTGACCACACATTGTTTCGCAAATTGTTGGCAAATAATCGGCAGCTATTGGCATTGCATGCGTCCATTGTTTGATGTTTGTTCTAATTGCCAATTGCAGCACTATCCTTGCTCGAAGGATATTTGTTTTTTAATGCTTTCAATTAATTGAATAAATCATTCACTGTAGTCTCCTGCTGGCGCTAACGTTAAGTTTACTGCACATGCAGAAAAACAAAGAAAATCATGAAACCAGAAACCAAAAACCAAAAAGGAAAATTATACCACACTGTGGAAATAAAAGAAATATTATAAAGCGGCAATTAGAGTACAGTGCTACATCTATGGCGTGGCTGGCAGTATTTTTCAAATGGTAAACTTGTGTGACTTTGTTTAAGTTCTTACAAAAATATTTATTAAGTGAAAAATTAATGTTAAATCTGACATGGGTTTTGGATTATTATTTGGATTATGTATAGCATTGACTCAATAATTGGTACATCGAAAATGATTCTTGAGCGAAGCAGCTCTCTGTTGCGTTTTGTTACCTGTCCCAGTTAATGTTGCACATTATTCGAATCGTCAGCAACTGAAATTAAACTATTTTGTAGATCTGCAGGGTGTTTATAGTAGTGATCAGCTGGGGTTGGGTGTCTTGTCCTAATCAATGGCGGCTGGAGTGAGGCGAAGCCATAATTGTTTATTGCATGGGAAAATTGTTGAGTTTGCGTTTGGTAATCAGTAGCAACATTATGCTGTTGGCAAATGAGCGCTCATTTCATCTCTGGCTGCCCAATGAAGTTTATTTAACTGAATACTTCGCAATACTGCACGGCATTCAACGTAACGTAATACCGAAAGAATCAACCTTAATTCTTAAAAACCATTTTGTTAGAGAAATTCTGATGTGTGCAAACAATTTGCTGAATCGTTCAGCTCAAGTGCAGCCAATGGCATGTGCGAGCAAATGCACACAGACATATACACGCACATGCACATACACAAGCGTGCACATATGCGATGCTGCGTCGGTAAAGCATAATTTTTATGTGCATACCTCAATGGCAGCGCAGGTTATGGCTGCTGTTGTTGTTGCTCCTGTCGTTGCTGTTGTTGTTGTGGTGGTTGCTGCTGCTGTTATACTTATTGCAATTTGTTTGTTATTGCTGTTGCAGTTTCGTGCATCATTGACTCGGCATGCGTGCAGCCGTGTATGCCATATAAGCATGCTGCACACACACGCCAATCCCGGCCGCTTACCGACCTGCGTTCCCCGACTTCCGCCCCGGTTTCATATGCCCGCTTAACATTGTTTTCGGCATCTCGTCGTCAGTACGTTGGCCATAACGTGCAACGCATTCCAACAGAAATTGCATTTCTTTTTCGTTCACTTGAATGTACTTCTTCTTTTTTTTTTTTGTTTTTGTATTTTTTGGTTTGTTTTTTATCCTTCGTTTTTTCCAACACACTTAATTTTTTTTCTTGTTTTTACACAAAAGAATTCGTTGTCGTCCGCAACATCAACATCGGTCGACAACGAGAGCGACGCTTGTTATTTTCGTTCTTGTTCTCGGTTTCGCTTTAATTTTCGTTTTTTATTCTCGTCTTCTCGATTGTCGATGCCCTACACGCGTTGTGCGCGAGGTGTGCGCATTATGTCAACACAAATGCCACAAGAAGTGAGCGTTGACAGTCAACGGCATAAGCGGACATTGTACTTCAAGTGTATGCGGATTCTCAACTAATGCTGCTACTTCTAGGGGCGTGGATTACACACGCAAATCACGCGTGGGTGTGTGTGCACTTTTACACATGATTGGTCGGCGAACGTTGCTAACTGCTTCGATCATTTGAACTGCGACATGTTAATGAAGTCATTAAAATTATTGAATATATGTTTGTGCTTCTTCTTCTCCTTCTTTTTGGGTGTGAAACATGTGTGTAGTGTGCAAGAGTTGCGGCGACACCTCCATTAATGTGTGCATTTGGCACGTTTATGTTTTGTTTGTTCTATTTTTGTGCTTTACATATGTGTTTTTTTTATTGTTTTTGTTTGGCAAGATTCAATGGGGCATGTTGTTGTTGTTACTATTTTTGTTGTTGTTGTTGCCAGTGTTGTTACCGCCGCAGGATTTATGATGGCAACAATTCGATATTTACTCTTTATTTTTTATGCACTCGTGCTTATTTGACTTCCCGTCTCGTTTCATTTCGTTTCGTTACGTTATGTTACGTTACGTTGCGTTGCCTTGCGTTACGTTTGTCGTTGCCTGCCGCCCATTGCCAACATCGCTACAGTTCTGCACATTGTGCAAATACAATTTTTCTGCAATATTTCTCGTTTTCGTTTTAATTTTTCGATACTCTCTTTTCGTTTTTGTTTCTGTTTCCATTGTTGTTGTTTTTATTTGTTGCTCTTGCCGTTGTTGTGTTGTATATGTGGCCTGGCTGAAAGTTAATAGCAGCACTGGCCACGCTTCATTTGCTCGCAGTTGAAGCACTTTTGCTGCTGTGGCTGTGCGTTTTGTTTTTGCATTTGCCAAACACACACAAGAGCATAGAAGTTTCACAACAATAAATTGAAAATATTAATAATAAAAACAAAAAGCAAAATCAAAAATAAAAATAAAATAAATAAAATATATTTTTATAAAAAATGTTGCTGCATGCTTTGGCAGCCAGTTTGGGCGTCATGGCAGCGTACAGTGTGGCAAAAAGTGCAAAACAGACGCTCGTCTGCATGTCAATTTTTTTGACAGTCGGGACATTGCATTACATGACACTGCAGTATGCTGTCAGTCTGTTTTTGTTGCTGTTGTTGTTGTTGTTGTTGTTGTTGCATATAGTTTGCTATTTGCACAGCAAATAGCACCTGTCATCTAATGTCATGACTGTGACCACTTCGTTACAAATTTCATTGCATACTTTCGTGCTGCTCATTAGCGCCAGACTTATGTCATTTACAGCACCAAAGTACGCAACATTATTATTTCAAAATGTTGCTAATTTTTATGCATTATTATGTTTCAAATATTATTTAATTTTCCACTGTTGCATTGCTGGCAAAATTTACACTAGGTGCATTATTTAATATATATATTTTGTCCATATTTAAATTTGCCTGCTTGTATTTTTTTTTGAAGTGCACAATTGGCGCGTCGCCTTTGTGCCGTTGCGTTTTGTTGTTTATTTACGCAGTTTTGCAAATTAACATTTTCGCAAACGTATACAAATCATGTTGAGTTTTATTTGATTTTATTGCCATTCAACGTTCACCGTTCGTCGTTCGTCGTTCGCCGTTCGCCACTTGCCATTTACCAGACTCCTTGCGCTCGCATGCATTTCCGCTTTGGTCGCGGCCGTTTTGTGTGTCACTGCGGCATTTATTTACACGTGTGTGCGTGCTGCGTTCGATCTTATTTTTATTTATTGCAAATTGGTGTTAAAGTTGAATTGGTTTGCATTTGTCTGGCCACGCTGCAGTCCTGCCGTGCCAACTGCCAACATGGGCTGTTGCCTTTGCCTCAGGCATTACCTCTGCCGTTGCCTATGTCAATGCCGTTGGCAGAATGGCGGCACACCCACATGCCTTGCATTTGTGCATTCGCTCTCGCTGCTGCTGATACTCGACATGCGACATGCGCCAATGCAACGGCCACATCGCAAATACGCGCATGCCTTCTTCCTCTTTACACACGCATGCATTCACAGACTCAAACACTCATACACTCACACCCTCAGAGACTCTCCCAATCGTGCACGTGTGCTTCACTTGCATATGCGCGTGTATGCATGTATTTGTTGTTAAATTTGTTGTTGTTGTTGTTATTATTATTGTTTATGCGGCGAGTGTTTAATTGGTTCAAATTACATCAAATATCTGCGTGTAAATTGTTCAGCGTAATTACACATGAACTCGTGCACTTTGGCTTAATCCGTTAACTGCCGGCGCCGCGTGGGCTGCCGTCACCGACCCCACTGCCGCTGCCTCCAGACTCCTGACTCGTCAGCCATGCGCGTATAAGCGTGTGTGCTGCGTTGTCGGTTTGTTGTTGCTTGCTCATTAAATTCTTTTGAATTAATGAAATTGGCATTAAAACCAAATACAAAAAAAAAAAATAATAAAAAAAAAATTGCATCGCCAACAGCAGCATAATAAAATATACAATTTTAATTGTTTGTTCTTACTGATTACGTGTTTAATAATAATAGCAAGCAAGCAAACAAGCAAATAAACAAAATCCGGTTAACTGTTAAAGCACAAAGAGAAACGAAGAACAAATACAAAATGTAATAATATAAATATATGCCATATGCGACTCAATTGCAGTCGTGCTGAAAAAGGATACACAAAAGCGTCGACGCCAATGTTGGCGGTGCATTTATTTACGCTCACATTGCTACTTAATTATTGCAAATGTTTAAACGCATATTATTATGAATTCTTTATTACCGCCGTCGCTTTTACTCATTGCATCATTTCGCGACAGCGATTTAATAAAGTGCGCACACACGGCGACTGTGGCATTGATTTTTGTTGCACTGTGGCTGTTGTTTGGTTTAAGGATTTTTCAGCATGTTTACAGCATTATCAAACTCACGTTAGTGACGAACGACGAACGAAAATAGTAGCATCATTATGCTTTTCCCTTTCAAGCTTTGCTAGGCTGCATTTACTGCGAAGTAGACTCAGTCTCTGTTCAACAACAGCAGCAGCAACAGCAGCAGCAACATGAACTTTGGCAAATATGTATGTGAAGTCAGAACACAGAATGCGGCATTGTGCCAATGTTGATTAACGCTAAATGCCGCATTATGCGGCTGAGTGACTGAGTGACTGAGTTGGGAGCCAATTGGCCAATTCGCGAAGTGTTGGGCATTGTTTATGTTTTGGCATTTATTTAAGTTATTTTCAAAATGTGTGAAATTCCTGTTGATTTAACAATCAACTGAATCGTCGACATTATGCGCAGAAACCCCATCAGTTTATTTAGTTTGACACATGCCAGCCACTGTGCGCCGTTGCGTCCGTTGCCACCGTTGCCTACCCACTGCTCAGGCGTTGCTCCTTAGTTCAGGCCGGCCGCAGTGATTAGTATGAGCAGCGCATACTGAAATGTTGACTCAGGCGCTTTTAATTCAATGTGAGACATTTCGGGCCAGCTTAGCTCTGTACAAGTCTAAGGTTTATAATTCAAAGCAGCTGCGCAGCGACCCAACCCAAAAATTTTGTGTGCGTACTTACTTGTCAAAGCTGCTTAGGCCGCCTCAAAAATCCGATGACTGATGGCTTGTGGCTATTGCAAAATTCGAAACGTTGGTGCCGAGCTTGCGGCCGATAAAGCGTTTAATGATCATCTATATATACATATATACTCGTATATATAAGCATATAAGTAGCCGCAATAGCAACAATAACAATAATATCAACAGCAAATGCCTATTAGGCACACAGCTGACCTCTTGACCCTGAACCAAATTGATAAAGCAAAACGCTTTGTAGCTTCGATGTCTATTAAACTAAATTGTATATGAAATACGTATTAAATGAAAAATTAACTCTTCAGAAGAATCGAGATTCACACCGAGAACGGCTTCAGAGGAAAATTACCGCAAGTTAATTGGGCCAGCCAAGCAGGTAGGGGAGTATAGTGGAAGCCTGCCACTGTTGACTGCTGACTGTTCTGTGCTCCATGATCTGTTTTGCTGTGTTGTGTTGTGTTTTGTTTGCATTTAACTGAGTAATGCTCACAGCTGAGCTAAATTAGTGCACGAATCATAGATTGGGGGTTTACTTAGCGATCGTTGTTTACCTCATAACAGGGCAGGGGCAGCTGCAGAGGGCCGTTGTGTGTCACACATACAAGACAGATCATAGTTGAGTTGTTGTATGTTATTACGAATTTTGATTGTTGTCTAGGAAAACCAAGCGAAGATAGCGCAACGCAGCTGGGGAGCAAATATAGTCAGCCACGTCTGACTAAGCGCAGTGCAATAACGGCTACAACGAAGTGCCGACACGCTACATTAGCGATTAAAAAAAACGAAACAAATTATTGAAAATACCTAAGTCTGTCACATGTTTATTTAAATTACCCCAACACTTCTGTGTGGCTTGCATCGCTTGTCTTATGTACATGTCACTCAAACAAGTTTAGCAATAAAAAAAAAAATCCAAGAAAAAATTCCCAGAACTGGCAACGCAATCAAAACGCATAACAATTCATTGTAAATCAAATGCAAGTGGGCTCATGTGGATGTGTGGACATGTGGGCGGGCTGCCGCGTGCATAAGTCGAGCTAGGGCCTATTTTGGCTCAACATTAATCATCTGCACTTGGGGAATACTTTGAAGCAGGGTGTGTGTTTTTTTCTCACATTTTGTTCATGCTTATTAATAAATAATTTGTGTACAATAAGCATGGGTATATTTTATGTTTAAATAACTTTGGAAAAACAAAACAAGAAAGTAAATATATAAATATTTTATATGTATGTACCATATATTCTTTTACATATGTAGATAATTACATGAGCAATCGAATATTTGTTTTAGAAGAATCCATTTTCACAACATTCCAGTTTTGGGCAGTTTACAATACATATGAGCATAATCAATTACAATTGTTGACGTAGAGACTCGGGAAATATTGGGTGGAAAATAGTTTGGTTTCTCTGAACACAGCATATTTGTCCGCTTAAGAGAGATTCCCTTTAGGTGAGTTTTCTCTGTAATTTATACTTGGGCATATCATTTACATAGGTCTAAGGTTCACGTCACATGCCGGCAGCAGAACCGTGCTGCATACGGTAGTGCGCAGTGTGCGGTAAGAAACACAGAACAAGTAATAATGATAATAAACAGAAAAAAAAAAACACCAGCCCTGTTTGCTTTGCTTTGTTTGCATAAAAACAAAAAACACACACAAAATACAAAACGCTAAGAAAAACAACAGCAACAAGAAAAGCTCTGCCTGAACCGATGACATCACAGCAAGAACAAATTTGTATTACAACAATAATAGCAAACATTAACGATGGTGGACACCGAAAAAAAAAATACAAATTTTAAATAAAAAGAAACCGAACACCAATCGAAGATAATCAAAAACAGTGTTGACTTTTTTAATGTTTTGTTTTGTTGTTTTATTTTGGTGCTTTGTTTCTTTTGATTTTGTGTTTGCTTTTCGTTTTTGAAATATTTCAATCCAGTTTTGTTTGCAATTCGTTTTCGTTTTCAATTTAATTCAATTGTTGTTGCTGTCATTGTTATTGTTGTTGCTGCTGTTTTGCTATTGCGGCTGCTGCTGCTGCTTTTGCTTCATACACTGCCTTTGATTTAGTGTTTGCAATTCTTCTTCTTCTGCTGCTGTTGTTGTTGTTGTTGTTGCTACTGTAGCGAGTGCTTTTACGTTTTTCTCACCGAGTTCACTTGAAGATGTTGCTCGCGATCGTTTGACAGTTTCAGTTTTACTTTTATTGCGAACAGAAGTGAGTCTCGTAACAAGTCGCCAGTCAAGTTGGGCAGCCAAAGTCGAAGCGCAACTCAACTTGATTTTGATTTCGTATTGAATTAATTTTTACTTTTTTTTTTTTATTTTACGGTGTTATATAATATGCATTATGTTTATGTTTATGTTTTTTTTTTGTTGTGTTTTGTTGCAAAACTCTATAGCTGAAAATGAAACTGTTTGGACTTCTGTTTATGCTTGGCCTGGGCGCCTTGGCCGCTGGTCAAACCTTTAACAATAATCCCAGCAACACACATTTGCTCTGCTACTACGATGGCAGCAGTTTTGTGCGCGAAGGTAAGTCACAAAAAAATCCAATAAATGCAGTTTTAAAGGAACAACAATGCATAATCTTATATATGATTATATATATATAAAACATAACAAATCGTAGCAAAAAAAAAAAAAATCATCCCGTTAAATATTGACACGTTTTAGGGTCTGCTAAGCACAATCGAACATTCCCGAAATTGTAAATAGCAACACAAAAATAAGAAAAAATTTATATATTAAAGAGAATAAGTATATGAAACATTTAATTCCACGAAAGTTTGTGCAAAGGTTATCGCCAGAAGATTTTATAGTCACTTGACAAGCGCGTTTTGTTTCCAAGTTGAGCTTAGCTGAGTAGAATATAAAATACAAAAAGAAGAGAAAAAAAATAACCACAAAATGTGCCATCTGTAAGGAGCTTCGCTTATCATGCGTTTGAGCTATACTTTGCTATAATTGCAGACCTGACGATAAGGATGTGAAGCATTGGGGCTTAAAAATACGCAATCCCTGGCGATTATTTACAGTGCCCGCTTCGGTTGAGAAGGTGATGTGCAATTGTGCAATGCCAAAATGCACAGCTTATGCAATTTGCAAAGCGCGTCTCGAGGACGTCGTGCGAGACACTTCACTTTTCGCGTGGGCAGCGTAAATTGATGCGGGTCACAAGATCAGCAGACAAACAAATTACAGAAATAAAAAACAAATTTTCGAATAAACTGTCAGCGAAAAAAAAGCACAACCAAAAAATAACAACAATACAAAATGGCATTCTAAGCACCGAGTGTGTGGTAATGGAGAGGAGGAGAAGGTATGGGGGTTAGGCCGATGTGCGAGATCAAGCGTCGGTCGTTGCCAATTAAAAACGGTTTACACTCGAGTGCGATAATTTATGACACTTCATTCTCGGAAACACTCATAACTGCGACTGCGACTGCGAAATAGTAAAAGTAATGAAAAACATAAAAAATAAATAAAAGGAACACGAAAACAAAACTAAATATATCACTTAAGAAAATGAAAAAAATTAACGGCAGCTGCTGCGCAGTCGGCGTTGACGAGTAGCGACTTGTGCGGTTAGGAATCATTTTTTTAAATTGAAATTGGCTGCTTATGGCAAGCTTTGCTTTATGTTGTTATTGTTTTTGTTATTTTTGTTGTGAGCGTTATTGCGGTTATAATGCGTTCATAGTTTGCGCTGCCTTGATGCAGGCCTGCGGCAGGCCGGCGACGTAGCGGGCGGAGCTCTTGGCCTCAGGCAGCACCGCAAGCGTCTTAGCCGCTAATTGAGTATGCAAATAAGCAGCAAACAGCAAGTTGACGCATTTTGGGTTGGGCAACGGTAATGGCCGAGACAGCGCGAAATCATTTTATTTCAAAAATTATTATTTAAAAAAAAAATATTTTTAATTTTAATCTTGTTTTTATTTTTAGTTTATTTATTTTATTTTTGTACAGTCATCGTCATTGACACCTTCGCTAATACCTTCTCGCACTTTCCCTTATTATCATTGCCAGGTCTGTCCAAACTTATCGTTGCGGATCTGGAGCCCGCACTGCAGTTTTGCACACATCTGATCTACGGTTACGCCGGCATTAATCCCACCTCGAATAAGTTGGTAAGCAACAATGAGAAACTCGACTTGGATGTGGGCAGTGGCTTGTACCGCACAGTGACCGGCCTCAAGAAGAAGTATCCGCATATGAAGGTCTTGCTCAGCGTTGGCGGAGACAAGGATATCGTCGATCCGGAGAACAACAAATATCTGACGCTGCTCGAGAGCTCCAATGCGCGCATACCTTTCATCAACAGTGCACATTCGCTGCTGAAGACTTACGGCTTCGATGGACTCGATCTGGCGTGGCAGTTCCCCAAGAACAAGCCAAAGAAGGTGCACAACAGCATTGGTAAGTTCTGGAAGGGTTTCAAGAAGATCTTCAGCGGTGACTTCGTTGTCGATGAGAAGGCCGAGGAGCACAAGGAGGAGTTTACGTCGCTGGTGCGCGAACTGAAGAATGCCTTCCGTCCAGATGGTTATCTCTTGGGTTTGAGTGTGTTACCCAACGTTAACTCGTCACGTGAGTATTGCCCTTATGTTGTTATGCCAGATCAGTCGGAGTAAATTGTATGTCTTGCAGTCTTCTTCGATGTGCCGGCTATAATCAACAATCTCGACTATGTGAATCTGCATGCCTATGACTTCCAGACACCCGAACGTAATCCCGAAGTGGCTGATTTCCCGGCGCCCATCTTCGAGCTGAACGAACGCAATCCCGAGTTCAATGTGCAATTCCAGGTGCAGAACTGGCTCAACAATCATTGTCCCGCCTCAAAGATTAATGTGGGCATTGCCGCATACGGCCGCGCCTGGAAAATGACCAAGGACTCCGGCCTCACCGGCCTGCCGCCGGTAGTCGAAACCGATGGCGTTGCACCGGGAGGCCTACAGACGCAAGTGCCCGGCTTCCTCAGCTGGCCCGAGGTCTGCTCGAAGCTGCCCAATCCCGCTAATCAGCATCTGAAGGGAGCCGATGGTCCCCTACGCAAGGTTGGCGATCCCACAAAACGCTTCGGCAACTATGCTTACCGCTCGACAGACGACAACGGCGAGAATGGCATCTGGGTTGGCTACGACGATCCCGACACCGCTGCCATCAAAGCTGCCTACGTAAAGGAGCGCCGCCTCGGCGGCATTGCCCTTGTCGATCTGTCCTTCGATGACTTCCGTGGCGCCTGTACCAAGGAGCCCTATCCCATACTGCGCGCCATTAAATACAAATTGTAAGCGCAGCACACTCCACCATCCAATCCACGTGCAAAAAGTTAATCTCTTTTTCTTATACGCACACTAATGATTTTGATATGTAATTTTTTTTTAATATTTTTTTTTTTTTATTTTGATAAAATCTTAGTGATTTTTATTTTATGCGGTTGTCGACTAATTTACGCTGAGCACTTATTAAAGTCTTTTAGTGTGGTTCGCAAAATAAAAAAAAAGTTATTAAAAAATATTTAAAAAAAAGAAACAAGGAACACAGATCGTTTGCAATTAAAACAAACATTTTTTAGTGCAACTACAACAAAGAGAAATTAGCCATGCACTTTGGCTCGTGACCATGTCCTCGCCTCATCTTGGCTTGACTTGGCTTAGCCTGGCTTCACTTGTCTTGTCTTGGCCAGCCCACTGGAACTCAGGTTGGAATTTGGTCTGTAGACGGTGTGATTTTCGTTAGCTTTCTGTGCGTCACTTTGTGGACAGTTCATGATTGTTTTATGTGCCTGTTTGTGCAGTCATGGTTGTTGTTGTTGTTGTTGTTGTTGATGTTACTGAGAGCAGCGGAAGTGCATGTCCTTAGTGTGCCTTGCAGGGACACTGTGACATTGACAGAAATGCAAGTGGATCCAGGCAGACTGAGTGAGTGAGTGAGTGAGATCATGCCGGCGCATTGAGTTGTGAGTGTCTCTCTATCGCCATTCAATTGGGTTTCATTTGTTAGGCAACATTCTGCTTAGCAACAACAACCACTAAAACAACAATAACAAGTTAGCGCATTGTTTTCCTGTTGCAATTTCTACGCTTGCAGTTATTGCCTATCGCAGGGTCCAAGTGAGGACCTTCTTGCCATGCCATTTGCTCCATGCCATTTCCCATTTACTTAATCTCCATGCCATGCAGCATGCCCGCCGCCTACCTGCCACTCTCTGCCCCCTGCCCAGTGTTGCCTTGTTCCGTGTTCCATGTTCCGAGCTGAGTGCTCAGTGCTGTGGCGAACGTGTAGTTTATCATTTGCAAAATTGCAAAATGCAACCGCAAAAACCATAACCAAAGCACACAAAGCATGTTTTCCAAATAAACCAAGCGTCCAAGTCCAGCAACGTGGCTGTTGCTGTGAGTGTGAGCGAGTTTGTGTATGAGTGTGTGTGTGTGTGTGTGTGTGTGTCTGTATGTGTGGGTGTGGGTGTTGGAGTTGGTGTTGGTGTTGGTGTGGGCAGCGGCATATTGGATACTGCATACTTCGGAGGCTGTGCACGCTGGCTCCCTGATTTAGTTTGCTTCGTTTCAAATGCCAAATGCGTCGCCAAATGAATGCATGCCATGGCATGGAGCATTAGAATGGTGCGTGAGGGGGAGGGGAAGTGAGGCTAGGGCTGCTGCTGCATGGCTGATGTTGGATTGTGGTTGTAGATTGTGCAGGCTGCGCATAGTATAGAGTGACTGCCAAAGCGCGCTCGACCATTGGCTTGATGAAGAAAGTTGTTGCTGTTGCAGTTGCCGTTGCTATTGTTGTTGTTGTTGTTGTCGGTGTCAGTGGCGCACTGCATAAATAATCGCACGTCATGCAAACTAAATTTCCACACGCACCAAAGTCCCAATGATAATGATGTTGTTGTTGTTGTACCAACACTCTGCTACAACATGCGATTTGTTATTTGTTCATTTGCTTGTTATTGTTGTTGTTGCTGTTATTATTGTTTGCTAAAGCGTACTGTATGCAATTTCTACGGAAGTCGAGTCAATGCGAATGCAGTCGACGCCGTCGCCGTTTGCGCACAGCAGCAGCCGCCATCAACGACTGGGTCAGCTGAGTCGGAGTTGATGTTGTACAGCAGCATGTCGACCGAGTGTTGACTAACTGCCGTTGAGGTTATGATGTGTGTCTGCTGATGTTGTAGTTGCTCTTGCTCTTGCCTTTGCTCCCGTTTTGGTTGTTTCTGTTTCTGTTTCTGTTGCTGTTGCAGTTGCTGTTACACTGACAATTGTGCGTAAATAAGACAAGCGCCGAGCAACGAGCAAGGCTAGCCTCATTTGCGTTCATGCACACTCGTCTGTGAACACATGCAATTAGTCATCCACAAAATAACAGTCGCAAATCGCAGCCTAGCAGACCAGTAGATCAGCCAAATGTCTAACTGGCACAGTGGCGAAGTGGCAGAGTGACTGAGTCGCAGAATTACAGTCAGATTTGGTATCCCGCAATCGGTGCATTAGCCAATGCTTACAATGCCATTAAACGCCGTTTGCCATTGTCCATCCTGGTGCTTCTGCTTATTGGGTTCCTTTTTCTGCCGCTGTCTGTGAACACTTCTTGGCTGACAGAGCCTCGAAATGTGCGCATGCTGGCCAAGTGTGCAAAGGCGGCCATAATCAAAAATTGCTTATGCTACGTTTAAATGAAGTGCTAAACATTTTCGCATGCGTTGTTGACTTTAGTGTACTATACTTTTGGGCATAGATAACCTCTTTTCTATACTACAACTGGCAACGATGATCACGTTCGTGCTGCTGCTGTGTTGTTGCTGTTGTTGTTATTGTTGCTGCTACCGATGAGTTCATAACAATTACTTAAATGTCAGATACATTTGCAATTGCATGAAATGACTCTATACGAGCGCACAATCATGAGCGAACAAGGACGAATACAACGACGGCGACGACGTCAACGAGAAAAACGAAGACAACGAAGACATTGCGCTGAGTCAGCAGCCATAGCAAGAGAGTACAGAGTGTGTGTGTGTGTGTGTTCGTGTGTGTGTTTCTGTGTGTGCATCGTTACGTTAAAGGACATTAGGAAAAATAACCGTTTTGCACCAATGACACGTGCGAACATGCGCCAATCATGTTGGCCAGCAGCCCGGCCAAGCCAGCAGCCCACAGCCAACGTGGATGGCCTGGCTATGGTGCCGGTGCCCAAAAACTAAACGAAGCGAACCACTCGGATGGTAGGCAGCTGTAGCTGGCGAGCAGCAACAACGACAACAAAACCTAATGGCTTAAAGCGTTGTCTAGCAGCTACATAAATGCTGCACTGTGCTGGCGTTGGCTCAATTGACTCGGCTGCTGGCGTTGACTTGACTTGACTTGACTTGACTTTACTTTACTCGACTTGACCCGGGTTGTTGATGTCGCACGGTCACGAAGTGCGCTGCCACCTGCCACTCATAAATGCACGAGGCGGTGCACGGTGAGGTGTCGAAAATGGGCGGTATACCTGTGAGTTTCTTTCTATTTTTTTAAGCCAACATTTAGTTGTAACTGTTTGCTTGTCTCTCGTTTGTTTTTTTCTCTTTTTTTATGAGTGTGCGAGTCTGTATGTGTGTGCTCTTTTTGTTATACCTTTTTGGATAGCTTCAATTATGGCAGACAAGAGCAGCTTCGTGTTTTCAATTTGTGCGCTGCACATGTGCTGTGCGTGGCATTAACGAACTATGGTACAGCATGCGACAGCTCTCCAGCAAAAGCGAAGTTTAAGTTGTCGCTCAAGAGTACGCAAACTGCTCATGCGTTTGGTATACCCATATGTATGCATGGGTGGATTCGAATGCATTGTATGCCAAATGTGAAGCTGTTCGGGGTACGTTCACATTACTCACAACAGCACAACTAGGGCCCCCTTAAGCGATAGTTCAACTTACTAAGAAATGCAAGCAACATTTTCAGCGCAAGTTGGCCAAACCGCATGAAGTCTAGAAGCGTTGTTTAAGCATGTAAATGCTTGTAGTGCCTTTGTGATACGGCAATGGCGCAACCAACAATTTTTGTTATTGCTTTAAAGTAACATAGGAACAAAACAAAACAAATAAAAAAAACTGACATAAAAATAAAGAAAAACAGAAACATCAGCAAATTACCAAAGCAAGGTGTGTGTGTGTGCAAGTTTGTGTATTTGGCATTTCCGTGTGCAGAGCAGCGCAATTCGTGAGGCAAGCAACAAATGACAATAGACACGTAGTCGTTCCTCAGTTTCAGGCAATCGCGCGCATTGCATACTTTCAGGCTGCGGCGTGAAATCGCATCAACTACGCCACTGCGCGTGAAACGGCGAAATCGACACGAAAATGCATACGCAGCCACCGTCCGCCACATGCCGTGTCGCCTTGCCCCGTGTCTACGTGCCAAAAATACTGCAAGCATCCAACTCGCATCCTAACCAACCGCAAAACTGTCGATAGGAGTGCGCCGAGGCTAGCTTGCTTCTACTCTGCCACTTCGTCAGCCCGTCCCTCTGTCTGCCAGTAGTCTAAGTCGGTGTGGCGAGCGCTTCATCACCTGCACGTTTGTCGCATGGCTGCCGGTGCTGCTGCTGCTGAAGCTGCTTGTGCACAGCTGCGCCGACAGCACCATGGCGTCATGTGGCACATGCTGCCGAAGCGGCCAACCCATGTCGCTGCTAAGTCTATCAAACGCCGCTTGTCTGCCATGTGCTCTGCCCTGCCCTGCCCAACCCTGTCGTGTCATACCGAGCCGTGCCGTGCCATGTCGCACCGTGTCGTGTCGTATCGCATTGTGTATGCTTTGCTCTGCTGTGCCGTGCCGTGCTCTGCTCTGCTGTGCTGTGTTGTGTGAAGTTCCTGGCACAATGGTCGTGGCCACGGCAGTCACTCCTAGCGCACGTTGCACGTTCGGAGGATATGTTTACGACTCCTCGGGGGCCACTTGATCAGAAGGAGTTACTTGGGAGTTCTGCCTTGCCTGTTCCTGTTTCCACACGTACTTCTCGCATGGTGCGCTTTGCTAGTTTTTTATCGTCTCTTTCAGTTTTATTTCTCTTTTTTGCCTTTTTTTAGTTTCGTTTGTTTTTTCCTATTTTTTTTATTTTTGTTTTTAATTTTTCGAAATTGTGCAGCATATGCAGTTTATTCAACGATTAAACATTTGTACTAAATAGTTTTAGGTTTCAAAAATATTTTTTTTATTTATTTATTTTTTTTTCTGATTTGCATTTTTTTATCATTTACTTTGTATATTTGAAATGGTTGCCCAAACATTCATGACCGCATTTAGAAAGTTTCAAAATTTACGAAAAACACGCTTAAAGCGTTCATCAGAGTTTAGCAGCGTGTCAGAAACATGTGCCAGGATGGAAAACATTTGGCAAATAACTTTATTTCGCGCTTATCGAATGCACAAATCAAATAGCAAAATTCCAAAAAAAAAAAAAAAAACCAAAACAACAAAAAAAAACAAAAAAAAAAAAAAGCAGAAACTGAAAATAAAACCAACTGCCATAGGTTTTTGCCATTGTCGCTGCCTTTGGAGTGCATGGGGCACATGCAGGGGAGGCATTGGCGGCAGAAACAGACATGACCAAAATGATTTTAATCATTAATGTGAATGTTAATTAGTAAATGAATGAATGAATGCACGGCCGGACGGCTGAATGAATGAATCAATGCGTGAGCATGGGAGTGCGTGAGTGAGTGAGCGAATGCGAAGAAGAATGACGTTGGCACGTTGAATGTCCATTAGGCCCTGATCAAAAAGCTGAAGCGTAGTTATGCGGCGCAAAAGGATTGCCTTTTGGACGGAAAGCCAGGTGCGGATTTTATCAATTCGTGAATCAGCAAATGTAGAGCAGCACAGAAATAAATAACAAAAAAAAAAAAAAAAAAACAACAGTAGGAAAATAAGCACAAGACCGAGACCGAGGCCAAGGACGATAAGGAAACCGTAGGTAAAGGAAGACGCCTGCTGGCTGACTGGTGTTGAGAGAAATGAAATTAAAGTTTTGCAAATGAATTGAAAAGCATGAAGGCAAGTTGAACACACATAAATAACGTAAAGCTGGGACACAGGACAGACGGAATGGTCAAGCAGCGGGCAGCAGACAACAGTAGCAGTGGCAACAACACTAAAAACACTAACATCAAAAACAACAATGACAACAACAACAAACACAATAACACTACAACAATAACGGTGCACACCTACAAGTTTATCAGCGGAAAAAGAAAAATAGGGAGAAAAAAGAAAGGAAATATCTACAACTCATGAACAGGCAAACACAAAACGTAAGCAAAAATAAAAAACTGAAAAAAGGAAGAAGCAGAAAATAGAACTGCTAAAGACAAAACCAAAAAGCAAAAAAAAAAAAAAAAAATAAACAAGGAAAAAGGAATCGACTCGGATCGCATCGAAATGTGTGTCAGTTGTGGCAGATGCGATTGTCCCACCCTGTGCCTGGGCTTGTACGCACGTAATTGCATGCGTTGTTCTTTCTTGGTATTTTCGCCTACTTTTGCTGCTGCTTCATCAACTACTGCTGCCCCCATCTTCTCCAACTTCGTCATCATCATCATGAGCTTCTTAGGTTATAAACTACATTCAAAAGAACGGAAGTTGTTATTGCAGCAGGCCATGAGGGCGCAAGAGTTGAAAGCAGCCTGCTTGCGTTGCGTAAATCATAAAAGCAATAATAACAATAATAACAACAACAAAAATAACAACCACAAAGACTAAAGACAACAACATAGCAACAATAACAACAATAACAATAATGATGTAGCAAAACGATTGAGAAACAGGCAACGATTCATTCTGCCTCGCAGCCTAAACGAAAGTGGCAGGCGGCAACCAAATTCTATCAATGCGTCTGACATGCGAGTAGCAGCAGCAGCAGCCGCAGCACTCGCAGCAGCAGCAAGAAAGTGTTTACTCTTGGTTAGCGCACAGGGAGTCGACGGCAAGCAGCCGGCAGCAGGCGGCAGGCAAAGGTCCTTGGTAACATTTCGTAAGCCGCCTTAGCAGCAATAGGCTTAGCGTTTGACGTCTGATCAAAGCGTTGGAAGCGGAATTGTGCTGCTGCTGCTGCTGCTCGCTAATATGAAAATGCAAAGACAACCGAGAGCCAGCAGCAAGTAGCTGGGAAAGAACATTTTTTGCTGTCTGCGTCAGTGCGTGAGTGCGTGTGTGTGGCTGTGTATGGGTGTGTGTGTGTGCGTGAAAGTGTAGCAGTAAGAAATCAATTGAGTTCATTGCCCAATGCTGAAGTTTATGCTTGGCAGTCGAGTGCTGTGTGTGTGCTATGGAGGAGTGGGTGTGTGGGTGTGGCACGCCCACAATGCGTGTCGACGCCCAATGCCGCCGCATGCTCGGCAACTTATGAGCCAGCCTGTCAAATTGGTCGCGTATCAACTGCGCGCGTTACCGTTTAAACGGGCATCAACTGGCACAAATGCGTTTCGAATTCGCTACAAGCCACGCCAGGCTGCACCAGGCCACGCCATGCCAGGACACGCCGCATCAGCCCAACCGAACAGACGCACAGCCCAGCAACGGCAAACACCATGCCTCAGCATAACTAAATCAAAACTGTATCTTGTAGGCGGATATACTCATAGTAGGTCTGCTCCTGCTCCCGCTGCTCTTCCTGCTCCTGGCTGTTGTTGCGGCTACTACTGCGCTGCTTCTTTGCTTCACTGTACGCTTGGCTTTGCCACTGCGATTGCTATTTCCTCTGCGACAGCGACTCGTACACAGCGTTCGCTCCCACACACACTCGCCAGCCCTCCTCCACTGCTCGCTTGCCTAGTTCAAACTTAATAGGTTTTCTTCTTGCCATTGTTAAGTTACTCCGGCTCTTCCTGTTTTTGTTGCTGATATTGTTGTTGTTGCTGTTGTCTGTCGCTAGCTGCTGTCCAGTTGCTGTCGTTGCCTGTAGCAAGCTAATTTCGCTCTAAGGTCATGTACGGTCAATGTTTGACCAACACCTTGCAATATCCGCTGACGGACGAATGGACGGAATGAGCCATGACCAGGAACGAAGGACGTTTGTTCGTTCGAAGGCACGCTACGTTGGTACGCAGGCACGAACTGTCTATCTTTTGTCTCACTCGAACCACATATTGCTGGCACAAGACAAAAGCCAACCTCATGTACCTTGCACGTATGTCAGTTCTCGTACATTGCTATGATGGTGTGCGCTTATGTGGGTATGTCATTTCATCCTTCATTCTTTCAGTTCAGTTCAGTTCAGTTTGGTTTAGTTCATTTGGGTTCGATGCCGTGTGCTCACGTTGACTTTCGCAACAGCGGGGCGATGCATCACGAGCTACAAGATACGAGGCACGCGGCACGAGACATAAGGCACGCACGCACATACGAAAGCTCGCGCTAAACATGACTTATGACCGTTACGTGATGCAACATAAAAATGCTATTACACGCGTGTGTACGGCCACGCCGCACGTTTCGCTTCATCACCATGGCCGCTGCCGCCGTCGCCGTCTCTGCCTCTGCCACTGCCTCTGTTTCTGTCTCTGACACTGACACTTCCTTTTTCAAATGCTACACAATTTCTCAGCTGCCAGGCAGGATTCTTTCTGTACCTCATCAACTCAGTACCTGTTACCAGCCTCAGTCCCATCCTCAGTCCCAGCCTCAGTCCCAATTCCAGCCACTGCTAACTGAGATGAGCAGCGCATGAAGGCAAGCATCGTTTATTTACTTTATTAGTGAATTTAATGGCTTTTCTATTGAAAGCGTGCCAAGACAGTTGAAGTCCAGTCCGGCGTAGTCTAAGCCAAGGTCTGTGCAAATTGCTATTGCCACTGGAGGGAAGAGCCTTACGATATTGTTTTTGAATTAAATCTGGTCAAGAGCCAACATGTCTAGTCCATGAACAGTCTGTGATATTGTTTATATTAATTTCAAATAGCTGTAGGCCTTCTTCTTACTTGACTATTTCCTATTTGCAAATCTGAAAAAAAGATTGCTAAGCAGGAAATTTACAAACAGGGTGCAGCTAATCGACAATGAGGAGGCTTATATTAAAGGGATAGATGTTAATATAATTTCAGTAACATCTTCGTCTCGAGCAGCATTAAACTTTGGGTTTCTAGAGCGAGCTCTGCCATATTGAACTTAGGAAGATAGAGACCTCAACAAATCAAGCGTCCTTGCTGTATTTGCCTTTTGCTTATGTAAGGATCTGCTTGGCCGAATATGCTGTCATACACAAATAAGGGAGTAATGAAGTAATAGGGATAATTAATATGCGATGTCCGTTCGAGTGCTGTCTTGCTGGAATATTAGCAACAACGTTGCAACAACATCATCATTATCATCATCATCGTCATCGACCACGTCATTATCATCGTCTGCGTATTTTTTCATTAAAAAGTAAACTTTTATGGCACAATTTCGATTCACTCGTGGCTGCACTTCGCAAGGGTATTTCGCCATTTGCTTTTGCTGCTTTTACTCTGGCTGCTATTACTGTTGCTGCTGCGGCTTTTTCTTTTTGTTTTTCATGAGCTACAATTGAAGTGCAGACAAAAAACGAAAAAAAGATAAACAAAAAAAATGCAATAGAAAACCCGAGTAAAAAATGAAAGAATTCCACAAAAAATAAAACCGAACCGAACGCATACAGTCAGACAGACAGGGAGAAAAGTTTATATCGATAGGTGCAAATTACAAAACAAAGGATGCACTTCATGTGACTCCATAGTTAATGTTTCGTGTTGTTGTTGCTGCTGTTGTTGCTGCTGCTGCCGTCGCTACAGTTGTTACCGTTGAACTTAGCCGACGCCATTGGCAGCAAGTCAACGTGCGAGAAATGCACGCGAGGTGCAGTGAGGCGGCCAACTGGCGGCTGCTGACTTGCCTTCGCTGCCACACTCGTAAATGCTGATGAGGACCAACTTTTTTACTTGCTGTTAATGTTGCCTGCCTTACTCTTTTGCATTTGCAAAAAACGAAAAACGCAAAACGAAACCAAAAGAAAAAATTAAAAATAAAAAGAAAGAAATATCGAAAACTCTTGCAGTTATACGCTAGGAAAAAAATTTATCACTTCCGGTTTATAAGCTTAATGAATTGAAGCGTTCGTCTTCAGCAGTGGCCAGGCAACTTTAGGTGCGGCGCGTTGCTAAGTCCCCAGCCTCTTTAGACGGCGCTTTCTATGGGCCAAGAGGTTGCAGTGAAACTTCTTAAGTGCTTAAGCGTGGTAAGTATTTTATTTCATTTATTAATGACTGCTTTTTTTTCATTCACTCTTCTTCTTTTTTGAATTGGGGTTCTTTTTTTTTTGCTAAAACGCACAAAATCGTCGCCATCGTTTCAACGCTTTACTAATGGCAAACAAAGCACGTCAATAAATCATAGCACGCAAAATGTAATGAAGGCAAAATTTGCAAATGTCATAAACCATTTGAACGCAAACGCGATTCCGCCAACAAACCGACAACATCAGCATAAGCAGCAAAAGCAAAAGCAGCAACAGAAATGGCCAACAGCAGCAACGTGCAGCAGGCAGTGGGCAGCCATGCGACGTCATTGCATCGTCAACATTCATGTTGTTAACACACACACACACACACACACACACACACACACACACACACACACACACACACACACACACACATACATACACCAGTATCACATACACAAAGACCACATTGCAGTCGTTTGATGTGCAGCGCCAGATCTACACGCCGCACTCGGTCTGCCTGCCTGCCTTGCTGAGTGCCTACACGGTGTGACAATATGCGTTGCTCCCCGACATGGCGCTCATGTGCGCGCATTGTTGGCGGCCCAGTACTTGCAGGCCACTGTTGGCTGCTTGGCTCTGGACAGGGTAAGCGATTTGTTGTTGACCGCATGCAGTGACATGCCAGGCAGCATCACGCTGACAATGACGATAATCGTGTACGTAATGGCGTTGATTACGTTGGCGCCTACGTTGTTAGTGCCTAAGCTCAGCTCAGCTCAACTCAGTTGATGCGCTTTGTTGCGTGCGCTAATGAGCGCGTTTCCGTGCTCAAATTGCCTGCCAAGTCAAATGGCGAATCGTAATAAAATGTCTACGTCAGTTGATGTTGTTGTTGTTGTTGCTGCTGTTAAATAACAAAACCGATAAATTAGTTGTGCCATATGAGGGCCGGCCATAAAAGAGGAGCAGCAAGACTGCGAGGATAGTTTAATTAGCTGCTGCTGCCTAAAAGTATGCAACATTTTTCCACATGTGCTGCATAAATGCATATAATGAAAACTAAGTATCCACATCTATCCATACCGTCATTTAATTAACTAAATTTCAGTTAAAAAAGGCTTTTGTTTTTTCCATATTGTTGCTGTTGGTGTTATTATTGTTGGTATTTGTGTTACTGTTACTGTGCCATAATGTTTCTGACAATGATGAAGACGTTGATGATGATCATAATGAAAAATGGCAAACTTTGTCTATTAATGTGCACAATATGTTGCCAAAAATGTGTCTCATTATTAAACAAAAGTACAAAGCAAACGCAGGCAAGCCTTTATCGCATACACACATACACTCCCCCACACGCACACACTGCCATGCACAGGCGCTGACAGGCACACACGTGGCATGCACACACACACACACACGCACACACGTTTATCTTGTACGGCAAGCAGATTTCTGTGAATTTTATAAAGCATTTTGATTGTTGGCAGCAACATAAAATAATAATAACGTAGAGCAAGATTTCATACACTGCGCGAAAAGCTTGGTTTTCTTCTGCAATGTGCGAATACGACTTCTTCTGTCGTACAAGATGCAAGGCCTGCGCGTGCCTTATTAATTCCAGTCTTAACTTAATTCCTTGAGGAATGAGAGAATTAGTTTACTCTGCGAAGAAGTCTGGAATTGAGTCTATTCTTGCAATGCTCTTCATTGGTTTCTTTGCCAGTTGAGATTGCAGCTAAGGAAACTTTTCTCTTGTGCAATTATTATACATGTTAATAAAAGTATTCATATTTTTCCATTGAGCTTAGTTGACTGTTTTTTTTATTTTAAAATTTTTTTTTATTTAGAGTGTAACCTTGTCAACGTTCGCTGTTGTGATTTAGTGTGCTGATGTAGCGTGTGGCGCTTTGAGTCTGTGCCGAAAATAGGTTTTCAAGTAACATTTGCGGCAGCAATTCAACAAACAGAATATCATTTTCGTTACTTCTTGCTGTCCTGCTGCCAGCAACTGTCACTGTTGCTCTGCAATTTTTTCTTTTGCTTTTTGTTGTTGTTGTTGGTTGTTGGCATATGTAAAGTTTGCATGCTTGACGCACAGCTAATGATGTTGAAATATTCCAAGGCCTGACTTACATGTGCCAAAGCGTAAGCACCAGCCCAGAATATTACTAGCAGGACCGGCCGCAGAAGCAGCAGCAGCAGCGGGGGCAGAAGCAGAAGCAGCAGCTGCTGCTCGACGCATATCTGCGTAACGTTGCCTAATTAATCCTCGACGCATCTTGCCTTAATGTTAAATATACAACTACTGATACATTTTGTGTTTGCAAAAAAGTTACCCACGCACGCAATTGCAATAGACGCTCTTGCAAGTATGCAGTAGTTTTTTCTCATAAGCCTTTTATAAGCTGAAAACTGTTTGCATGCCAAAATGTGATTAGTGTATGCCACAAATAGCAGCAGCGAAATCACATAACAAACCAAAACAAAAAAAAAAAAAAAAATAAGAAAATGAAGAACGGAGAAAGAAGAAAAAGAGCAAAAATTAAAATAAACTTCGTATGTGACCTTTGTGCTTAGTCCGCAGGCCACCCGTCGCCATACGCAATTCGTAACCCAACTCCACAAACTTCACAACGTGCCTGCCTCGGGCGTTGCTTGCTCAGCTGCGAAGCGTTGCAAAGGCAGCGAAGCATGCGGCGTGCAGGTATTAAAATTTACACATGCTAAATATTTTGTTAAGCAACGCAAATCACACACACCAGCCCCGACACAGCACAGCCCCGACCACCATAGTACAGCAGAGCACAGCAGAGCACAGCAGAGCACAGCAGAGCGCAGCACAGCAGAGCCGAGCACAGTGCAAAGTGTCCGTCGTTCGTCGGTGTGGGTGTGAGTGTAGGTGTGAGTGTGGGGCAGGCAGTCGCTGCGCTCAAGTCGGGATACGCATGCATTGGCATTGCAGACGCATATGCGCAGCACGCGTGCATGTGAGCGTGCGAGATCCTTTGCAAGCGACTCTGCTAAACTAACAATAAGGACCGCACTAATTTGCGAATGTAGTCCTCCTGTTTCTGTTTTGTTTTCTTTTTGTTGTTTCCATTTTGCGTTTGTGTATTTTCTGTTTGTGGCTTTTTTTATATTGTTTTGGTTATTTCGTGTCTCACTTGTTTCGGTTTTGTTTTCGACGTGGCTATTTTTTTCTTCTTGTTTTGTTTTGTTGCGTTTTTTGTTTGAAATCCTTTCGTTAGCAGTAATCAGCACGTAGCTGCTCGCATGTGTGCGTATGTTTGTCGTCTGCCACAGGATACACAAACAGGCACCAACACACACGCACACACCTGCACTCACTCACACACACTGAAGGGCAGAAAGCGTGAGAGAGGAGAAGGCAGAGGCGAGGGCTCGGCTTGCTTACATAAACGCCAACAAGCGCCAAATAACTTTTAAATGACGTTTGTTAAGTTGCATAACAACATGACTGCCAGCCCGCAGGGTGGCGCGCATTGTCGTGTGATGCGATCGCCGGTGTGCGCCCGTTGGATTGTTGCATCGTGTGCCGGCGCGTGGCTGCCGATGGCTGGCGCATGGTGGCTGCTGGCGGATGGGTGTTGGTGTCTCGCTCATGTGGACTTTTAAGCGTTTGTGGAAATTTTGCGTGTGAATTGTGGTTTTGGCTTGGGAGTCGTACATGTGACTGTTGGCTGTGCTTCTTCTTCTTCTTTTGGCTTTAGTGGCACTAGTCAATGTGCTGCTTTTGTTTGCCCTTTTTTTCGCATTTGATTTTTCTATTGTTGTAGCTGCACTTTAGCCATGCATTTTTTTTGTTGCAGTCATTTTTTGCTGCTGCCACACACGTTCTCTCCTACTTTTCCGTATGCGTTTTGTTTAGTTTTGTTTCATTTCGTTTAGTTTTTTTCTGCCGCTGCTGGATTTCATCGTCTTCGACTGCCTTTTCTATTTATTTATTTTTTTTTTATAGTTTTTGCATCGTTTGCCGCTTCTTCTTTGACAACAAATGCTATTATGTGCCCTCTTGCGGTGCCTCGCTCATTATTGCTCTCTCTCTGTTCCTCTGTCCTGTGACGCAAACGTAAATTTATTTGTGCATTAGTTTGTTGGGCCCGTGTCTGTGTGTGTGTGTGTGTGTATGCGTCCTCAACGTACCCATGCTCAGACTCGGCTTTGTTCATGTTCACGTTCACATCGTCAACGTCGTTGCCGTTGTTGTTGTTGTGTTTAACGTTATCCTTTTGTAATCCATTTTTAAGTATGTTTGCGGTGTTGGCATAACATTTCGCTTTTGGATTTATTTTATTATATTCGTGTTTCCTATATATACAACACTTACACATACACACATACACATTCGTATACTTATATAAATATATATTCCACTTTTTTTCCGTTTTTTGTTGTAACTCTCCAAGCGCACACGAGCTTTGCTGTTATCCAATGTACGCTGGTCCTCGTGGTCGTGTGCGTTGTTGTAGTCATTTGTTGTTATTGTTATTGCCATAGAAGTGTGGCTTGACTGTTTGGCTGTTATGTGTACGCGGATTTGTTGCCATGCGAAACGCTTTTGCTCCGATTAAGTAACTTTCATGTCACTCATAAGCTCTGATGTTGCCGATTTTTGTTCATGTTTTTTCATGCAGTTTTATTTTTTTTTTAACCTATGATTAAAACTAGAGAAAATCGCTGTTGCAGACAGTAGCACGCCGAACCAGACTGCAGCAAAGCAAATCCTGATTTTGATAAAGCAACGGTAACATCTTGATTCACCCAGACAATATAATCTGATGACACATATGGCCCCCTGCACCCGCTGTATGTCGCTGATTTTGCTTGATTTTATGTCAGTTTGTTTTAATCACACAGACCTAGCAATTGCTCGGGAAATCGCGCTGATTGATGAATATATGACGATTTCCCAGAAAATTGGAGGATCGTGTGAAAGTGGCAGGCAACTGCTGCAGTAAAAAGGAAGTCGTATGCAAATATAAGCATTTACACAAAGTCGCATTTAAGTCTTAAACTAGGCAATCAATTTGAAGATATTTTGTGTCTGCATTTGTTAAAAATTTAAGCCATACTTTCAGGCAGAATTTTATAATATTATGAAACGCTCATAACAAGCAAATGTTGCGTTATGTATCGCAGCAGCTTTAGCTGAATATTATGTGATTTGGTTCGGCTTTTCTTAATGCACGAAGACATGTTTTATCTCTGCAACTGATCTTGCGATAATTTTTCAGGCGGAAGCTTAAGCACAGCAAACGAGAATCAACTCATAAAGCTAATCAGGTGCTGTCAACTAACTAAGCGTTTTCACTGACTTGACTACACTGTAAAAAAGAATAAGAGAACATAAATAAATAAAGTAGAGCACACAGCGATTATTCAGAAGACAAAAGCGACAGTGCATAGTGCAGACAACAGGACATTGCTCGCACATAAGTATGCAAAAGCAAATCAGTCACCGCAGTCACCTTCAAAAGTCGCAAGCAGTGTAGCCAGTCGCAGTGTGCAGGACAATTTGGCTCAGTTGCCGCATCAAATTGAGGTAAGCTTGTGCATTGGGGTACAGATTTTTCGTACTGTGCATGTCGAGAGCAAACGACTATTGGCAAATCCAGGCAGTGTGCGGAAGAGTTTTGCGTTGAAGCGAAAATGCTGTCGTCAGCAAAAGTGATTTACAGCAATTTTTCGCTAGCAATACAAGCAGCAGCAGCAGCAGCAGCAGCAGCAGCAGCAACGACCGTCAATAATAGCAATCGTCAACAAGAACTTCAATAACAACAACAACAACAGTATAGCGGCCGGCAGGTCTGATACGAGACGAGGCGCGGCAAGTCAAGCCAGGTCGCATCTTTTGAGCGAACCGAGCAGCGCGCTGCGTTCAGTTCGGTTGAGTTGAGCTGAGTTGAGTTGATGTGAGTTGAGTCGATGAACTAACTTGAAATTGTATTGATAGACCATAAACGTATCATTGACTGTACGATATGCCGATGTTTGTTGTGCGTAGCTAAGTTGTTGCTGTTGTTGTTGCCGTTGCCGTTACCGTTACCGTTGCCGTTGCAGTTACCGTTGTTGTTGCTGCTGCTGCTGCTGTTGTTGTTGTCGTTTTAGTAGACAAAATTGCCAGCAATCGATATAAACATCAACTCAATGCGTTGCCAACACACATTCGCCTACACACTCGAGCCTCATAAAACGTCGCAGAGCAGCAAGTATAAAATAACAGCACGTGAGAGTGAAAGCGAGTTAGAGTTAGTGTGTGAGCGCGAGTGCGAGTGCGATGGACAATTGCAAAGAGTTGCAGCAGTGTCTAGTAACTGCCAAATGTGTTGTGTACGTGTTCCTTTGCAGGGCGGACTCATATGCCAGCTCCATCGCAACGTCGCACACTCGCACACGTGTTCGTCCTTCTGCTGGGTGCCATTGCCGTTGTTGTGGCTATGGTTGTTGCTGCTGTTGATGTTGTCATTGTCAATGCTGCCAATGATCCTGTTGACGTAGTTACTTTTGTTATCCTTTGTATATTGCCAGCATTATTTGTTGTTTGTTTGTGTGTTTGTTTGGTTGTTGTTGCTGTTGTTGTTTTTGTTGTTCAGTGCAAGCGATACTGACATTGATGATGATTATTGGGGGTAAATAGAATTGTGAATGCTCAAGTGGCACCGGAAAGAGTCAATTCGACCCAAGGCGGACCGAGCCAAGTCAAGCCAAGGCATAGCGTAGCAAAAAATGCGAAAAAAAACTGCAAATACGAAAAATAAAAATAAAGACGACAACAACGAACACAAAAGTAAAATACGTGCAAGTGTGTCTATATGAGTGTGTGTGTGTGTGAGTGCATTCGAGAGGTGGTGTATGGCGCAATGTGCAGAAATAAATTGCAAAATCAATTGAGCGGTAAAATAGTTCAACATTCAATGAAAGACAACTACTCTGAAGTCACAGACAACAGCAATTGACGAGCAGCAAGACAAAAACAAGAAAAAACAAAACAGAAAACAAAGAAAAAATACAAAAAAAATGGGAGGCGACAACAGCAAGTCAAGGTGCAGGGTATGCAAGCAAAAGTAAGTCAGTCCGTTGATTTAGCAAGGCACGGTTGGCAGTCGTGGCGTAGACCTGCCGTCGTTAGAGAAGGGTTCTGGTTGGGTTTTAGGGGTTGGAAGATGGGAGATGGGAGATGGAGTCGCGTTGCTGGCAGGCGCCTTCTAGTCAGGGGCGTGTGCATAGGCGTAACACGTACGTTGCCAATGACTGCAAATTAAGTAAACGACAAACTGATGACAACGGTGAAAGCATTGAACACACACACACACACGCACAATCAAGCACAAACACACGCACACACACATTCGCATGCGAGGCTTGCAGCATTGCTGACAGCGTTCGAGCGTCTGCATACGTCGCATGCCATAATTTAAGTTAAGCGGCAGACGTTAAGGCAATGAAAGGATTATGCATGCGTTTAAATCGTTCGGCAACAGGAAATAAAAAAAGCCCTGCATACTTTGCGGCTGCACAGGTAAAAGTTTTATGCTGAAAGCTTTTCACTTGCTCTTTCTTGTTTGTATTTTATGTTTTGTGTCTTTTGCCTTCTGCCTGCTGCCTTTTCATTAACCTCCCGGCCCACATTCTTTGACAATTTCGTTTGGCATTATGCATGCGCCTAGGCAAACAATATAAAATTGTTTTTGTTTGACTATTTTTTCTACAATTTACTGGAATTTTTTTTTTGTTTTTTGCTTGATTTTAAATTGTTTGCCAACGAAAAAGGCTAAGAAAAGTACCTCATGCATGTTACAGTGAAATTGTGTGCCCAAGTTGCAAAGTCAGCAAACATTGACATCCCACTCGTCCATGCGCGTACAACAGACGACATACGACATACGACAAACGACAGAGCACAGACGACAGACGATAGACATAAACAATGTCATTGGCATTTCGTTTGCCGTCTTGCCATTTCGATGCCAGTCGAGGATGCCTTGACAAAGTGTGTTGACAGCTTTGTGCTTTGTGTGCTGCCAGTCTCGTTTGATATATGTTGCTATGTGTAAGCATGTGTGTGTGTGTGTGTGTGCGCGCAGACTTGTTGAATGCGTTTTGTGAAATCCACACACACACAGACACAGCGCAAACAATGAACATTACTCATACGCCGCGTTGTGCGTTCATTAAGAGTTATAAACTGATTACGCGTGTCTGAATGTCGCTTGAGTGTACCCCAACCTCTGCTTATGCATACAAAGCTAACTTTCTGTTGTATGCCTCTCATACACACACAGGCTCACACACATACACATGCATAGAGCATTCACACAGCATACACAAGCGCAAGTAATAATTTTGCCTGTTACTTCTGCAGAATTAATTAAGTAAACAATACGAAAATTGTGAAAATTACTTTGAATGCTGGCAAACCGACAGACGGGCAGATAGACAGCAGAAGAACAGAAAGACAGACCGACGGACAGACAGTTAGACAGGCGAATTGGCAGATAGGCAGCAGCTTTTAATAGGTCTGCCTGTGTTTGCCGTTGTCAATGTGTGTGTGTGTGTGTGCGTGTGTATGTGTGTGTGTGTTGGAGCTTGTATGAGTTCTGTGGATGTATAATGAATAGAGTTACTGTACACAGCTGTCGTAACATGCTGAGCAACAATTATGTTGTATTTTACATTAATGATTACACACATGCACACATGCTTCATCTGCCACACACACGCACACATGCACCGCCATCAGCCATCAGCCACCGCTACAGCCACCGCCATCAGTCGCCACTTGTCTCCCACCACTTAATGGCAAGAAGATATTGCGGCAAGAAATATTAATTAATAAAATTAATAAGCACACACAAGCCAAGTGGTGTGTGCGCGTACACCCTGTGTGTGTGTGTGTGTGTTCGGTGTAACCAGAAACAAGCGAAGCAACAACTTGTCTCATGCTGTTTTGATTTTTAGTTGATTAAGAAATTACTTTTCAAACCAAACGGAAATAGGAAATCAGTTACAGAAGCTGAGAATTGACGCTGATGGCATGTGGCATCCAGCATCAGGGAGGTAGCGTCAGGGATGCGGCATTAGGGTTGCGGCAAGAGGGCTGCGCGATGGGGCACGCTGTCGCCTGGAAGCCTTTACTTATCTTAATGACGACCTGATTAAGCAGTTCAACGCTAATTGGTGGCAGCCAGCCAGACGGCATGTGAACTCCACGTGGGTGGCTGCTTAACCCTTTAAGTAGCGACGGCAACCGCAACGAACTTCCAAGTAACGAAAACAATCTTCCGCAGCGTATTGCGTGTCTATAGAAGATACTTGCCATTACAATCCTAGTCGATGCCAACTCCAGCGGTTGCAGTGCATTGGGTTTCATCAATTATGCTGCGAACGATTTACACACCAATCTCCCGCATACACACACGCCACAGCCTGAATGCTTGGGAGTTTTGTTGCTGAGGGTTCTTACCGATAGAACAGCTTAATCAAATAATATTACAAATAATATTGCAACCGTGTCCCAAATGCGGCGATTTGCACAGGCTGCACAAGTAAAGTACCAACGCAAAGCTGGGCTCAGCCTTAATTGGTCCCCACATTATATAAATGCGGTAAAGATAAGATTTGTATGTAAAGAAAAAAAGAAATTGAATCAAACTAAGGCCCTGCTCATTTTCATAGTTGCGTAAGTTGACTTCATGCCTGGCAGTTATGCTATCTGAAGTTGCGCATTTCTGCACATGCAATAAATGTGCAAAATCCAATTCAAAAACAATAGATAATGCCAGAACTCTATTGGGGACTATTGACTGCTAATGATAACAGAAATAATGGCATGCAAAGTGTGCCCAAGCTCAAAGTTTAACTCTGAAAGTTGTCATATACACACAAGCATGTGTATGTATACTGCACACAGCAGTTTTTACCTTACCTGATCACAAGAAAGAAATAATCGGAACATTTGCCGATAATGCTATCAAAATGTATGTCGATGCCACTAATGACCTTCAAGCGGCGCTCAGCTCAGAAAGAATGAAAGAAATAAAAAAGCAAATCATAAGAATCTCAATACCGAAATGAACATTCAAATATTTAAAACTGTATTAAATAAAGATAATACAGAAAACGTTCATAGTCAAACCTGCTTAGGTTGGCCACTGTCTACGCAAGATTTTTATATCTGAGGGCTTGCTCTGGTAACATTATTGACTAATGTTGAAAAGATAAGTCAGAATATCGTGAACTTGTTCAGTTACCAACTTAGGTAGGTTAAAATATGCAATTATGGTTTCGGTAAAAAGCCGGCAACTTTCGCCAAGTGGCCAACTCTACAGGCTTGACTGTACAATAAAATTTACAACAAACAGCTGGTGTTTGGATTGATAATTGTAAATGAAAGTCAGCAGCGAAACAGAACAACAAGAGAGAAATTGAGAATATTAGTATGAAGGCATAACTTAATTAAGGCATTACACGGTTTAGGTTGCTTATTGCCAAACCCTTGTCGTGCCCCCCTGGATGGGAGGCCACTGCATTGGCCGCATACCGTTACGGCTGACTTACTAAGGCCGAAGACATTTTTAAACTCAATTCACTTTACAATCTATTGTTGTTGTTGTTGTTTGTCTTGTTTTCTATTTCGTTTTCTATTTGTTTATTTTTTTATGTTTTATTGATGTTTTTCGCTTGCTTAAACGCTGACGCTCCGTAGCGTTCTTGTTGTTGTTGTTATTTTTATTGTTTGAGCGTGTTGCGCTGCTGGCTTCTGGCTTTTGGCTTTGATTTCGATTTCAGCTTCGGCTTCGGCTTCGGCTTTCTTTTAGCACATTTTTGGCATAGCTGAGCAAATTGATTTTTGAAAATCGAAATCAACTGTTAGTGTTTATAGACTATTTCGAAAATAATGTTGCATATTGTTGACTCAAGTGATATTTTTTTTGTGCTGGTTGCGAAGCACAAAGCAAAGGCATTGTTAACTGGAAAACTTTTACAGCTGAGCAAATAGTAGAGGACCATAATGGGGCATGGGGCGACTGCAAGCGCAGCTTCTATGTCAAGATCAGCAATTGAATGGAAGCTGAGTAGCTCAGCCGAAGCAGAGGTGTGCAATGGTAAGTAACGGCAAGAAGAAGCTGTTTGCTTTACACACTTCCACTTTCACTTGTGCAAACACACACACGCACACACACACACAGGCACAGTCGACAATAACAGAAAGACTAACTTTGTGCAATGTGAGTGAAGCAAATCGGGCCGATCACGCTGCTGCTAATCATGCTGGCTCGGCACAGGCGCCTCAAGACGCTGCACGGGTCACCGGCGGTTCGTGTGCTGGACGGGCGACGCCAGTCTCGTCTTGGCTCTGGCTAAGTGAAGTTCAGCATCGGCAATAGTATCAGCAGCGGCCGCGAAAGCGTTTGCAGTGCGATTGACGAAGACGCGTAGAGAAGAATCAGCAGCTCATTAGAAGTTACAGCTGCGGCGGAGCGAGGGGAGTGAATAAGTTGACGACGGTGACGACGGTGACGAAGGTGACGAAGGTGGCCATGGTAGCGACGACGAGAATGCGCGAGTTTTGTGAGCAACTTTTCAGTAGCATGCCACGGGGCAACAAAAGCGGTTTCTTCTTCGGTTTCGGTTCGGGTTCGCTGCGAAAGTCGAGACTTGCCTAAAACGCTTTCGTCTCCAATTCGTTTTTGTTGTGTTGTGTGTCGTCGCTTCTGCGTTATTTTTTTTTTTTCTTTTTGCTTAAATTCTTTGGAAGGTTTTTTCCAATCATATTTGTTTTATTTATTTTTTTATTTTTTTTTTGTTTTGTGTTTTGATTTGTGACTTGGTTTGGCTTAAGCCAACACCAAAAACAACAACAACAACAAAAACTGCTCGTGCTTGGGCCACAGCGACGTACGGGCAACAGAAGCATTTTGGGTTTCGCCTCGGCTTTCATCTATCATCTTGAACGGTCGTCTTCTTCTTGCATACTCTCTATCTCGCTTGCGCTGTCCGTCGCTTGGCAAATGCTGGCGTTAGAACACTTGCGCCTTTTCCATTGTTGTTGCTGTCGTCGTCGTTGTCATCATCATCATCATCGTCGTCGTCGTGGAAGCGGCAGCAATGCCATAACGCTTTACCTTATGCTGCTGCTCCTGCTCTCCGGCAATGGAGGCCTGGGTGGCGGCCGGGGGCGTTCGCCCTGCGTGGCAGCGCATCTGTATAAGCTCAAATGGAATGCCATGTTGAACACGTTCCGCATGCTGCAGGAGTCGATGCTGCGCAACAGTTTGGAGCGAGCACATCTCAATTATGGCATCGTCTTTGAATGCCGAACCATGTAAGTGGCCGCGCATCAGCCGTGCACGCCGATCAACCCGACCTCAAGCCCTTAGCAAAGAGCATACACAGCGCACACACGGCACACATGATACGCGATTCACGACTCACGGCACACAAAAGGCGAAAGTGAATGAGTTTTGCATATTCATGACCTGTCACTTGCCAAAACAAAATATGTGTCACGGACAGTTACTTTGCTTCTTCCGCTTAACTTCTGCGCGCTGCTCTGCTTTGCGATGCGGCTTGGTTTGGCATGGCTTGGCTTGGCGTGCATATGGCATAAGGCATTTGGTCTAAGGTTTAATTGATTAACCCATTGTTGAACACGCTCCCCCACACCAGCTCCGATATACAGTTCGGCGACGAGGTGCACTTCAACCTGCAGTTGGGCGATTTGCGCGGCTTTCGGCGCTTGGATGCGCGCAAGAAGCTGGCATTGTTCCTGCATGGCTGGAACGATCAGGGCAGCAAGGAGTGGGTGCAGGAGCTCCTCCAGAGTGCGTATAATTTTTTTTCGCCCGTTGTTGTTCTGTTTTTGTTTTTGTTTATTTGCTAACATTCCGTTGTTGCGCTCTCAGCCTGGACACTGTTCGATGAGGACTACAATGTCTGCGTTGTCGACTGGGGCCATCTCTCCTCCATGGACTACAAGACGGCGTCGATGTCCATATTCGATGTGGGCCTCACTGTTGCCGGCATCATTATGGCTCTGGAGCAGCTACGTCCGCGACGATTTCATCGTAGCAATGTCACCATTGCCGGCTACAGTCTGGGCGCACATGCTGCGGGCTATGCGGGCGCCGTCTTGGATGGAGAACTCGAGCAGATCATTGGACTGGATCCGGCCGGTCCGTTGTTCACACTGCCGGCCGATGTGACCGCCAAGTATCGTCTGGACGCATCCGATGCACGCTACGTGCAGGTGCTGCACACCTCCGGTGGCACGCTGGGCACGAGCGTCAAATGCGGTCACATCGACTTCTATCCGAATGGCGGCAAGGCACCGCAACGGAACTGCCGCATGTTCATGAATCTGCAGGACATGCAGAACACGAGTAAGTCCCTCGCCGCCTCCATGGGCCAACACTTGGCTGTGGCCATTGCCGCTGACTTCCACTCCGACTATGACTGCAACTCGAATTCTAACTTTGACTTGCAGATCCCATCGCCTGCAGTCACTCCTCGGCCGCTGTGTTCTTCAAGCAGTCCATGGACCCGCAGTACCCCTTCATCGGCTACCAATGCAGCAGCTATCGCGACTTCCAGGCGGGCAACTGCGCACAGAATCGCCGCGCACTCTTCGGCATACACTCGCAGCGCAGGATGCGCGGCGACTTTTACTTTAGCACCGAAGCGGATAAGCCGTATGTGCAGCAGGTGCCGTTACGTTTGGCGGCCATGCAGCGACGCAGGTGGCGCATCTCGTAGCTCCAAGGCAAAAGCATGTCGACGTGTGCCATTGCCATGTGGCATGTGGCATTTGACGTGCGTTCGTTGTTAAAGTTCCTGTTCATATTTTCTTAGGTACTATTAACTTATTTATAAATACCTTTTTTTGTTTCGTTTTTTTGTATTTTTTTTTTTTTTTGTTTGATTGTTGCTAAACTGCTTGGTAAAATAAATCAAAATTTGTCTTAAATGTACGCGGCAAACACTTAAGCGGCGGAAAAGCGTGCCACCGACGAAGCCATAATTAAATTGTAATCATTTTTCAATAGAACGCTCAGAAAATCTTTACAACAACAACAAAAAGGCAAAAAAAAAAAACGAAAAAAAAAAAACAAAAGACGATCAGAACTCCGCGCGAACGAAACCTTTGATAAAACATAAAACAATTTAACACTTAACGCTGGCCAACAACAGCAACAGCAATAAGAACAATAACAGCAATAGCTGCAACAACAACAACGACCACAAGTAGAGCCAAGGCAAAAAGCTGCCAAGCTGCATACGATAATTGCTGCAGGTGAAAGGCGGTTAGCCAGCATATGACGTTGTGAGCTTCTCTAAGGCAAAATTACAAAACGTAGAATAACGAAAGGAAAAATAAACAAAAAATACACACAATAAAAAAAAATAAAAGAAAAGGGGTGAGGGAAATCGCAAAAGTATATAAGTCATACGATGCAAGGCGACGCGCTTCGAGCTGCATATACAGACGGTGTAATAAATTTCGCAATATAGCAACATAAACAACAACCACAAGAAGAAGAAGAAGCCGAAGCAGAAACAGAAGAAGTCGAGTGAACTGTTTGCGTAGAAGTTTTGCTAAGCGACGGAGCACACGAAGGATTCACCGTAGCCGTGGCCAAAACCAAGGAGCCGGCGTGCGGCCGAGCGCATGTACAACACAAAAATATGAACTACCATGTTATCTTGCTGTTGTTGTTTTGCTTTTGTTCTTGCCTGATGAACAAGAAACCGAACACCACCAACAACAACAGCAATAACAACAAAGAACAAACAACAACAAGCGAAATTATGTCTTACAATGAGAAAATTGAATTTAAGTTTTTTTGTGATTAAAACAGGAATAGCACAAGCAGCGGCAGCAGTGGCTGGAGTGCCGGCAGTGCGGCTGCCAGGACGGAGGGGTTAGCACGAGTCAAGCCGTGCAGTGCATATACTTACTTTGTAATATTTTCATGCACAGCTACGCGTGTTGACTTTGTTGCATTTGGTTGCATATGTTTTGTGTTCTTGGGAGTTTTTTCCTTTGCTTGATTTATGCATGTTTATTACCACGCTTCTTCTTCTTCCTCGTCGTTGTTGTTTTAATCTTCTGCTGCTAATTGTTGCTGTGCTCGACATTGGCGAATTTGCTGTAGCTTGCTTTGCTGTTTAGCGCACACAGCCAAATTCGTCTAAGGTCAGTTGGCCGACATGCGATGAATTTGTGAATCGTCGGCAATTAAGCCAATGACTGCGCTGCATTACAGCTTTTTTATATATCTTTGTCCTTTTTTTTAGTTTTACTTTGCTGACAATGCATGTCTAATCCAATCTTGTCTAATTTGATGTAGATTTAAGCAAGAATAAAATAATACACAAAATTTCTGCCGCGTTTTAATAATAAAAGAGAAAAACAAGTGGGCAGAAATGAAAATGAAAAATCGTTTTTTCATTAAGCAGAAAAGTAAATGAAAATATCGCTTAATTACATTTTTTAGGATTTTTAACATTGTATGAAATGTACCTTTGCGTCGCTTCAAGTGCTAAAATAAATTAAAACAAAAAATTTAAAAAAAATTAGAAAGCAGGGCTTAATTCGGGCACACCCGACTATAGAATACCCTGTACCTAATTCACGATGCAGTAGTTTTTTTTGCTTCAATATTTTTTGTATTGTTTATGTTTCGATATCTCAAAAATCAAAAAAGGAATTCTTAGAAAGTCATTTTTCGCCCGATAGTTTCTATGGCAGCTATATATTATAGTAAACCGACATTAATCATATTTAGTTATATGATAGGACTTAATCGAAACTAACTAAATCAGAAATTTATGGTGAAGATCGAAAAACCTAAATAAACTTGTTGTTCCTATGGATTATTAGAGTTTTCGTGACAGACAGGAAGGCGGACATGGTTAGATCGACTCGTGTTTCGATGCTGATCAAGAAGGTCTATCAAGCCTATCTCGGCTTGTTACAATTTTAATATACCCATTACCCTTTACCATTTTTTGGTACAGGGTGTAAAAACACATAATGGATACGTATACATACAAACATATATGTGGGTTTATAAAAATAAAAAAGAAACAATTAAAATTTAATGTAAAGAACAACAACAACGAAAATAAAGGCAATGTCCGCGCAAAACAACAATAGCGGTAATAAACAAACAATGCAAATGACAAACCAACTAACCAATACGTGCAAAGAAAAAAAAAACACAAAACACGAAACGTTTTCAGTATGGTATATACGAAGTGCAATTGCGCTACAACACATTTCTAGCATTAGGCGTAGCATAATTTTAGGCATTAATGTTGCATTGATTGCAATGCGAGTTATAATCGATTTTGGCAAAGCGACTCTAAAAATGACATAAATAATGTTGGCTGCTTTTGACTTAACAAAGAAACGTGATTTACTTTGTTGAAAGCCTCATTTAGCATATTTGCTACAATTGGTGTTCATTGCTAAGTTAGCCAAGTTGGCCGTGAGTCCTTTTTGGTGTCAGTCAGCTGCAAAGCAAGTCTAAGTTTGTGTCTTGCTAAGTTGCATTTGTCATATGCCACGCTACTTGCATAAAGAAAGACCTTTTATAGTAATTGCTTCAAGTGGAAGTTTTGGGAGTTTTATTGTTAATGTTTTCAAAACTGTAAATGCCTGGGTATGCAATAAAAAGTATGCAACAATATTTTTACTTGTTTTGCCGTTGTGCTAATGTACGTATATTAAGTTAGCATATTTTTGGATGTCTTTGCATGTAGGGAGAGCTCACTGTGGTAAAGTTTCGCAGTGTGCAGTATGTAGTGTCGTGTAAATAAACACACAAAAAAATCGAAAGGCACGTGATCAAGTCTGCGCAGTGCAGAGTGTAGTGTGCTTACGTTGTCAAAAAAACCTTGTTACATCATTTTGTTAATTTTTTAACGCCATTTTCAATTTTAAACAATAGTAGGACAACAACAACAACAACAAGAGTAGCAATAACGACAACGACAAGCTTAACACCGTAAGCACGCATACAACAACAACAACAACAACAACAACAGCAACAACAAGAACACAGAAAAAAAAATAGTCGCTAAAAATGTGTTACAGTTTTGTTTTCGGGTTTTTGCAATGCTTTTTTATGACAGACGCCAACGCAAAAACACAAACAAAACAACAACATAACAAAACCAACAAAAACAATAGCAATAACATAAAAAAAAAAAAAAGAATAACAATAACGATAACACATAAGCGCCATAAAAAATGCGTGGTGCTTAAAATGAGTAGCAGTTTGCTTTGTTTATGTGTTTTTGTTTGTTTGTTGTTGTTGCCGTGTTGTATTTTTTTTCTTTTGGTTGTGGGTCGTGCATTTATGTTATATGTCGCCTTAAGCGTTGTCCGCGTGCGTGGGCCATCATTGTCGTCATTGTGTTTAATTGTTCAACTGCCAATGGCCGGTAGACGATGGCGCAGGGGTGACGGGCGATGGACGATAGGTGATGTACGATTTATGATGGCTAATGTATGCGACATTGTTGCTCGTTTGTCCGTCTGTTACCCAGTCAAATATTAATTACACAAACACTTGAAGCGCCCCGATAGAAGGCAACGACGAGAACAAACAAGCAGGATTCCATCAGCAGGCGATCTCTACTCATGACAGGCAGCGTCATGCTGTTTATGGTTCATGGGATATTTTATATTTATAATATTTTTGCTTTTATTACGTTTTTTGGTCAAGTTTTTCAATGTTTTCCATGTTCACGCCAAAACTAATTAAATTAAAATACAAAAGGCAACATTAAAGCAGCCAGCCACGCAGCGTTTAGGCGGCCGTGTGGGCGCACGGATGTGTGTGGGCTCCAAAACGCCCACGTTTTGGCCGTGTAGACGTGTGGGCAGACTAAAGTGGCAGCAGAAGAAAAATATGATTTTCATTTTAATGCACTTAAACGGCGGCAAATATTTCCGAGTACGAAAATGCCTGGCGGAATGAATTGCCATGCGTCGAGACATAAACACACGTAGGCAGGCAGACAGGCAGAGGCGGAGGCAGAGGCAGAGGCAGAAATTGAGACAGATGGACAGACGGACAGACAGTCAGGCGGAGGTAGACAACTGAGCTCAGCTAAGGTGCAAGTTAGGCAGGACGACATTTGAGGTACCAACATACGAAAACAAAGCCCGTGTGGAAGACCGCAAACTTTAGCCGCAAATTGGTGCAACACTCAGCGCCAACATCAAAGTGTCAGACACACACACACACACACACACACACACACACACACGCACGCACACACAAGCACACGCGCATGCTAAACGATTTCGCAACGTGGCAGGAAAGTGGCGTGAAACGCGGGGCGCGAGGCGCTGTGTGCGCGCAAATAAATGGCATGCGGCTATCTCGGCTGGGCTTGTGCAGGAGTGACGATGGCAGCCATGGCAGCCACGTCAGCAACCACGAAGACGTTGATGATGTTGGTTACCTTATCGCTGTGCCATGCCTTGCGCTGGGCAGCAACGTCGTGGCTGGCATTGTCGCCATTCACGCCAGTCAAGGTAAGGGGGCTGCCGGTGCTGCTGCTGCTGCTGCTGTTGTTTCTGTGGCTGTTGCTGGCAGCCAGCAAAGTGGCAAGCGTCGTTAGTGTGAAAATGACTTGCATCTACACACAAAACGGCACACTACACGGCACTTGGTCTGCTGTTTGCTGGCAGCCAATGCAAATTAACGTACTTTCACACACACACACGCATACAGAGTACGTACATCAGAGAATGTTGCCCATAATGCAATGCAAAGTTAAGTATTTCTTTAGCTTAATAACGGAAACATTTTAGTTGCCGCCTCAGAGTTGCTGCTGCCGGCGCTGACGGCGCAATACAGACGCCAACGTCATTGTCGACGCTGACGCCAATGCAGTCGCTGACGATCACGCCAATGCCGGCTAAGACTTCGGCGCAAGTCAGTAGGGTACACATACACACACACACACACACACACACACACACAGTAAAAAAACGACAACAATAATAATAATAATAACACTAACAGCAACGGCAACGGCAACCACAACAACAACAACAACAACAACAGTAAGGCGTGTTGCATTGCTGCAAGCACTTCCGGCTCAAGAAGTTGTGCAAAAAACGCCCTCTAGTGGCTGTAAATAACTCGCAGCAGGTGCTCAGCCAAATGCTGCAAAAAGAAAAACCTAAACCTACATGTATATACATATACGTATGTCTGTTCCTATACAGATGTATATATATATAAAAAGATATATATGCAAAGTTAAATGAAAGCTAAGCGCGGTGAGCAGGGAACTGCACGACGCACAAGGCACGAGGCACGAGGCAGAAGGCAGAAGGCACGAGTCAGAGTACGAGAATGTCTGCGAGTTTGAGTTTCCAGTAACGAGTAAAGGACATCAACGGCAGCAAAGTTGCTTCTCTAAGACGAAGTCGGTGCAGCCGCTTGGCTGGCAGCTATTTTCTTTCTTTTTATTATTTTTTTGGCTGCTTTTTACTTTTTTTTTAACGGTATGCTTACATTTGACTTTGAGTTTGGCTTTGTGGCGTCTGCATGGGGTGGCTTGTTGTTGTGGCTATAAGTGCAAATGAGCATGAAAAATGAAATATTAAGCGTCCAATACGCAAAAATCCAAACAAACAAAAACAAAAATAAATAAAAAATCCAAAAAGGAAACAGTAAAAAAGTGAAGCGAATTGCAAAAGAAATGCTAAGGCAAGAATGCAATTTTCGCTAAGAGCGCACATCCGCAATCGGTTGCAAAAAAAAATAATGACTAACATGTAGTGCAGGAAGTTTACTGCCCTAACTCAGTTCGTCCCTATGCCAGGCTGCAAAAGAAAAAAAAAGTCAAACAGTACACAACAACAACAACGAAAGCAACGTTTTACCTACGTAGTTGCTAGTGACTTGACACAATGTCGGCCAGACTCGAGGCTCGGCTTCACTGACATCCTGCCCCCGTCTGCCGCCACAAGTACGCAGCCAAGTGCAAGACCTTCAGATGTCTCACAGCTTCTGCCACGTTTCTGGTCATTTGGGGTTTCTTTGCCTTCATGCCGTGCTGCGCCCCAAACTCTTGCAATTGTTGCATTTAAGGTTTTCCTCTTCTTTAGCATTGCTTTGCTTTGCTTTGCTTTGGTTTTCTTTGCGTTGAGTTCCTTTAGTGCCAATGCGCTTTCTACATTTTGTTGTTATTGTTGTTTTGTTTTTAATGACAGTAAAATATCGGTATGCAAGTTTTAGTGCGTCCATGTCCACGGCAGCCACCACCCACCCATGCAGCGTTGTTCTGCCTACGCATCCAGGTACGAGCCGCTGTCCAAATCAAGCGGCGCGGCGCAGTAGGTAATGTGATTAAATTTCCAAGGTGAACTTTAACTTGCAAAGGACATTGTTGCTACCAATGATTGTTGCTTTGACGTTGTGTCAAGCGATTGGCGCTTGCAGCTGATGTGCGACGCAGGACGCCTTTCTCGCTGATTGCATTGCAAAGGCCTGCGTGCCAGCAGCAGCAGCAATTTGCCTAAAACGCAGCTCGTAAACTTGTGCGTGTGTGTGTGAGTTGGAGTGTGCGTGTGGCACTAAGTGTCCGTGCATGAGTGCGGGGCAGACGCACGCAAAGAGGCTGCGTCCAAAAGTATGCTACGTTATGCTCTTCCGCTTTCGATTTGTGCTGCTGCCGCGAATTTTATTTTTGGTTTCTGTTTTGTTTGCTTTTGTTTTTTTGTTTTTTCGGTGTTTTCTATTTTATTTTATTTTATTTATTTATTTTTTTTTTTTTGTGTTAATAAATGGCAAGTAATAAACTAACAAAGGATATTACGAGCAACGCCTGCAAAAAGTTGCTTTCGCAAATCCATAAAACCTAAGCTCATATCCTTACGGCATGTCCTCGTGCAGCAAACAGTAGCAAAAAAAAATAATAATAACAACAACTATAAGAACAACAACAACAATGTGAGCCGCTTAACTCATTGGCTGCTGTTTGCTACACTCATGCGTGCGAGTTGCGCCGCTTGCCCCTATGCCCCTACACCCGCACGCCCGCACGCCCGCAGTCCCGCCTGCCAGGCAATCCGCCCTCCTTACAGCCATCAGTCGTTACTAACTAAACGTCCATACTCTGCGTCCGTCCGCCTGCTTGGTAGGTTGGTTAGCTCGGCTGGCTGGCGGCATCAACTTGTAACAATACACGCTGCTGACATGTTTGTTGTAATTCACGCAGGCAAACACATGACACGACACGACACAACACAGCAGAGCACACAAGAGCAGAGCAGAGCACACGCGTGTGTAAGTTGTAGTGTAGGACATACAAAGGATGCGCTTGACTCGCTCGGTCGAGTTAAACTGTAACAAGTAACAAAGATGACGACGCACAGTCAGTCAGTCAGTGAGGCAGAGAGGCAGAGAGGCAGAGAGGCAGTGAGTGACTGGGATGGGCTGGAGTCAAGAGTGGGGGGAGTGAGGATGCTTTTGTAGGGCATTTTGTAGTTGTAGCATTTCTTGATGTTGTTGCTGTCGTTGATGATATTTTGCTTATAGTTGTTGTCCTTTTGCCTGCTCTAAGTTGCTTTTAACCAAGCTAAGGACAAAAACGAGACAATGCGGAAAATTGTAAGACACTAAAATTGGCTAAAGGACTCAGCTTTGTTGCTGCTGCTGCTGCTGCTGCTGCTGTTATTGTGTCATTCATTGTTGTTGTTATTGTTGTTGTTGCGCATGTCGTCTGTTGTTGTAGTGGCCATTGTTGTTAGTGTTCTGCGTGTTGTTGCCATTGTTGTTGTCAATGCTCTTGTTGTTATTGTGCACATTAGCTCGCATTGCTTAAGGCTGACACCAAAAACAACAACAACAGCATTAAGGACAGTCAGGACTGTCAGGACAGCCAGGACAACAACGACAGCAGCGTGTGAGCAGGAAGGAACTCATAAAAGTGAGCAACAAATTTCATTGTTTATGGCTTTTGCCGGCATGCATGAGTCGCCTGACTCCGCCGACCAACGACCACAGACCGTCAACCTCTGCCCACCGACGGCCGCCACTGCCCGGCGAGTCTTCCAACGAGCTGCCAGCGGCAACCCGATGTAATTTGCCAGGATAATGCAAGCCCATAATGCCGATGGAGCGAGACCAATTGTAGCGCACATCTATTGAATTTTTTCCCTACTGAAAAAAAGTATTTTTTTTTTTTTTTGTGTTTGTTGCGTTACGTAGTTGCCGCATGGCAATTCGCTTGATTCGATTCGTTACTTTTTTTTGTTGTTTTGTTTTTTTTTTTATAATAAAAAAATTAGTTTCACTTTCGCCTTGTTGCGGAGTTTACTTTCGGCATTTTTCCGTGTCATACTTTACTTTAGCCTTATTTGCTGTTGATGCTGTTTGTTTATGCGCCGCGCAGTGCGACCCTGGCACGCCGTCGCGACTAAGCTACGCGCCCGAGAGTGCCGTCATGTCGAGTGGTGCCGCGTGTCATGGCTTGGCTTGGCTTGACTTGGCTTGGCTTGGCTTGGCTTGGTGTTGTTGATATTTGAGGTGTTGTTGCTTGTGGTGTTGGTGTTGGCATGACATGTTACGAGGACGTTGGGTGTGATGGGGTTATGTGGTGTGGTGCCTACAGCGTTGTCATTGCATGTTGACGCATGTCCTGGCATGTCCTGGAATGTGCTCGCATGGCGGCCTACTCAATCGTATGTGCGCATAAAATAGTTCGACTATGGCTTGTTGAATTCTGAATTCAGAACTCTGACGTAGTTGCACACTTGCTGGCTTATGCCTTGTGCATGTTGCTGTTTTTTTACATTTCCGTTTTTTGTTTGTGGCGCTGCTTTCGCAGCTTGGCCAAGTTTATTAGGAAATTCGTTTTTGATAGCAAAAAGCTACAAAGCGTGAAATTAAATTTTACTTATGCATGCGCCGGCACCCGCGTTGCCGGCAGCTCCGTCACACAGTCACCGAGTCACCCAATCATCGAGTCAGCCAGTCACCCTGTGAAGCAGTCACCGACTCACGGAGTCAGGCAGTTAGGCAGTTAGCCAGTCAGCAGCATGCATGTCGATATGGTTTACTATTTTTCATCCTTGCCTTTATTTTAATAATCAGCTTTTTCTATGTTTGCTGCTATTTCTATGTTTTTGTTTTTGTGTCTTGGATTCGATTTTCATTTTCGACATAAAATGCCAATCCTCGTGTAACATAACAGAAAAAAAAAAACAAAAAACTATTTTTTACACGCTCATAGTTTTCAAGCTGTCAAATGTTGTTACATTGTTGTTGTTGCTTTTGTTGTAGTTTCAGTTGCTGCACGCTGAGGCACGCAAAGCGGCCAGGAGCCAAACTAAGCCAAGTGGCCTCCAATGGCCTGCTCCTGTGCCTGTGACTGCGCGAATTGCAGAGGATTTTTAGTAGGCACTAAAATTATATTTTCATTGTTTGCCATTTGCAATTCGCCATTTGCCATTTGCCATTTCGCTTGATGTGTGTATGGGGGAGTTGGGTTGGCGTGTGCATGACTTGCGTAGGCCTGGCATGGCGTGGCGTGCTACGACGCACCTTTAAATATGCAAAAGTTTATTGCTCGAAAGCAAAATAAAGTTAAAAAGCTCAGTAGATTGCGCCGCCTGCCAGCCTTTCACTTCGATAGGCAATTCCGATATTCTTTTTAATGTTTTCGCTGACTGACCATTGTCATTTTGACTTTGTTGAAGGCCATAAACTTTTATAATGCGGCCAGCCAACGGGAAAGCACACAACCATTACGCGAATGCTGCGAGTGTGTGTGCATGGAATATGTGTGTCTCATGAGTTCTTAGCCGGTTTCAGGCCAAACTCGCACTGAACGTTGCTTCGTGTCGTAAAATCGTCGAAGCTTGCTTAAAACTTCGTTAATTTGCCGTACTGCGATTTTGCGCACAGCTAGCGCCGCCGTGGTGTGTATCATTCGGCTGTGGTGAGTTTCGGCAGCGGCACTGTCGCATGCAACAGGTGCCAGGTGTCAGCTGCCCACTGGAAAATCTTAATGGATAAGCAACATTAAGCGACATATCGAAGCGTGTCAAATGATTAATTTTCCACAATTCTAATTACATTCTCTAACTGTTAGTAAATAAAATGTTGTTAAATAAAAAATTAAAACGTAATTTGATTGATTTTTTATTTGTTGCTATCAAACCGTCTAAAAGCATACAACGCAACAGGTATAAAGATTTATATCTTTGTATTTAATTGCGAATAATATAAAAGAAGCTTCAATTAGGTTATATAATGAAATTGAAATAAAACAAAATAAAAATAAAATAATTAAAAAAAATTATTTAATATCATGTCATTAAAATTTGCCAACATAAAAAAAAAGCAAATATTTATGTGAATGTGATTTTTATTTGATTTGGAATTTTAAAACACCTTCACAATCGATGGTAGGAACTTCCAACTTCGCGTAATAATAGGTTCGAGTTATAAAAGTTTGACAGTATTTGACTGGACTGATAGAAATACAAATTTAATCATGAAATGCAAGCAATGCAACTGTAAACTTTTTTCACTCCAAGGAACACAGGACATGGCTCTCAAAGACACAAAGTATTCATTCAATCGTTAAAAACTGTTACTGTCTAATATAGCTATTCATAAGTAGAGCTGAACAACGAATCGAGTAGAGTTTGCTTCAAACACAAAAGCAAGCACTCACGCACAGACACAGACATAGACATAATTCAATGCACCCTAGTGGCCAAGTGGCCAACGGTCCAAGGGACCAAGGGTCTAAGAGGACATGGGATCCTGGGGCAGTCATTTAAAATGCACAAAAACTGGAATTCATTAATTAAGGCACATAATCTAGAGTATTAGCTTCTGCGGCAGCATGCAGAGCCCGCTGTGAGAGCCATTACATATGCGGCGCGCATAAACAGCAAATAAACAAGCCAAACTATTGTAAATACGCGACGACCAACCCAAAAGTAGGCAACGTTGTTCGTGTGCTGTTAGACAGAAAATCGCGACAAAAACAAAAGGAAAAAAGGAAGCAAAAATAAGCACCGTCTGCGTAAATTTAACAGTGCAACTTTTTGTCACATTTGATAACAATACAATTTGTTTTTATAGTCACAAAGTTGGCAACAGTAACGCGAACAACAACAACAAATGCCAGAGAGAAAAAAAATGTTCACATGCTGCAAACCTAATTACGCGTCGGTTGTTGTCGTTGCCTGCTGGGCCGCTGCCGCGTTCGCTGCGGCTGCTGCTGCCGTCGCTACCGCCATCGCGATTATTTTCGTATTTGCTTGCAACTTTTATCACTTTTTTATTTTAATTTATTTATAATAAATTTTCATTATTTCGCTTGCACAAATTCTTTATTGCATATTTTTGCATTTTTAACCTGCATATCAGGTTTTTATCATGGGTAAATGCTTTGGCTTGTTTTTTATTTTTTTTTTATTGCCCAAACTATTTCCGTAGTAAAATAAAAATGTAACAATAATAACAAACAATAACCAGGCTGAAAAAATAGTTGCATAAAAGTTTTAAAAATAAATTCCAATTGTTTTAAATTGATTTACTATAATGCAGCATTCGACATTGCAGCAGCAACAACAAACCAACGAGACTCTTAATTAATAAATAAGTGATTTGCTTTTTGTGTGCGCAGCCACAGGCAGCCGCAATTAAGCGAGTCAAGCCGAGCTAAATTTTAAGTGATCACTGTTGTGGCTTCAACCCCAAACATTCTTTAGAACAAAGTACCCTATTTAGGCCCACAGTCAACTGTGGAATAGATCTGACTATTAACATAAAATAAAAAATATTTTAAAACTTAGATAAATTAAAAAAAAATAAACAAAAAAATATATTTGACGCTGTAGTGTGTCAGAACCATTCGACCAAATTGAAGTAACATAAATATTCCCAAAAAAAGCAAGGAAAAAAATTCAATGTTAGTTATATAATTTTACGCATTTGAAGTTTGTTTCAAAAATATGTTTTTATTTTTTAAATTCTCATACCTTTTTGAATTTGTTGTTGCTGTTTTATTAGACTTTTTATTAATTTTGAAAATAGTTTTTGTGTGCTGCAATGCAATTTAGCGCATAAACAATTTTTTCTGAAGTTATCATTTATTTTTTTTTGTGCCAAGCACTTGAAAATTGTTAACACTTGAAAGTTCAAAGCAATTACCACATACACACACACACACACACACACACATCACAGACGCACACAGCGTAATGTATGCACATGTGCTTACTCACGCACTAGAGTGCAAATTCATTTAACTTGAAACAGTTGCATGGGTGGTTTGAAGCAACTTGCAAAGAACTTCGATTAGGCGGCATGCAAATATTTTTCGTTAGGCAATACAAAGCTTATGCAAAAAAAAAAAAAGAAAGAAACCACCAGTCAACTGGTGGCTACAAGTCACTGAGCTGCACGTAGTTACACCGGAACATAGTTTATGTCTAATAGTTAATGTAATAACGGACAGAAACGGTGTACGGCAGCAATTTTTGAATTTGAATGTCTTTAAATTTTTATACATAAATTTTTCCTGCTACGCTTTATCGTGTGTGCCTTATGCAAAAGTCGAATCTAATCGAATTTTATGTAGTTTTTAATGAGCGCTTTGCTGGTTGCCCAAAAAGGAGAAAATAAATAATTGAAAACTACAAATAAATTAAAAGTTATTATTATTTAAAAAATAATACAAAAATAATTTTCCTCCGGCGACCATCGAACCCGACACCAAACTGACTTAAGTCAACTACTTTACGCACTGTAACCCAGTGGCTTGAAATGTAATGAAATGCCTTTGAATATCTCTCTGGGATTTACATAAAAAATTAAAAAAGAACATTAGCAGCAACTCGCTTAACAGCTGTTGTGGTTTTGTGGTAAGGTCTTGAGCTGCAGTTTTGAGGTCTGCGTTTGGATTCCTGGTGGCGGCATGGAAATTTTAAAGTGTTAACGTCACCGGCGAAATCAGAAGTGGGGTGAAGTCACCAGCAAAGTTAGAAGCGTGACGTCAACGGTGTTCGATGTCTGTTTACTGCACAGAATTCGTACCGAAACCATCAACATTCAAATGAGCCAATGTAAAATGAATAAACAAATAACTTAACATCGCCGCATATGCTTAACAAATTGATTGAAATTGACATTGAATCTGTGCACAGTTCACAGCTGACACGTCTCCTGTACAGTTCATTTTAGAAATGTTCATCTTCAACAGAGGCATAAGTTATCGAAACTATCTTTTTTGAGACTACTATGCTGTATGTTTTTTAACTTTTTCAGCTACTATATGTCATTCCTTGAAAGTGCAAATCGTGGCAGCTGAATTTTGTTATTATAATAGTTCAATTTTAAGTTTGGTGCAAACATATTAAAAAACTTATGTAACCACCCATGCAATGTTTCTATTTTTTTTGTTTTTTGTTTTTTTAATTTTTTAGTTGGTTATTAAACAAAATCCAAAATGCTTTTTTGGCGTCGAGTACTGCGAGTATTTACTGTGTACACTGTACGAAGTTGGTAATTATAATTTAATTAAACTCAGTTGAGCCGCTTTGTCGAGCTTCGAAGAGCGTTTCGCGTTTAATTAAATAAATTGCCACATTAAACGAGAATCTCCACACAATGCAGTCGGCAGGGAGCAGACCTTTGAACATTGCACCCCTTATGGCACATGACAACGTGAATACATAACCTATTATTTAACTGACAATTGTTGGCGTGAAGACTGACATGATTGAATGACTAACTGACTGAACGATCGCATGACTGAATGGGTTAGAGATTGTACTTATGACTGAGCCAATTGAGAGGCGTAGCCGGTTTGCTCTGGACGGCAGCAATCGCGATTGCGCCGTATTACAGTAAAAGATATCCAAACTCAAATCCAAACCCAAGTCCAAACCCTAAACAAAACCAGAAACCCGAAACCGAAAAAACTTTGAACGCAAGTCATGCAAAATAAAGCAGACGACACAGCAAAAGTTACTCTCGATGTCGCTGTCGCAGTCGCAGTCACTGTCGCAATTTACAGTCGACGTCGCTGTCACAGTAGCAATGATTCAACTTGCTCAATTACGCAATGCCGCAAAAACCAACAACAATAAAAAGTAGACTCTTATAAAAAGCAAACAAACAAACAAGCAACAACATCAACCAAAATGATAATAAACACAAATACGTGGCGCCGCAGCTGCAGCTTGTGCCGTTGACAGACCGGCGCTCAGGCACTGATCAGGCGGCCACACGACCGAAATACCCAACTACCGAACGACCGACGAAGCCGACAACCGGCCGACCTGCCGAAGAGTAAAATGCGCCGAGCATATGTCTCCACTACCGTACAGCGGCTGCGCTGCCTGGCGTCATGCATTTAACGGTTGGCTCGGCTGCTGCTGGCTGGCGGCTTGCGGTCAGCGGTCGGCGGTTGTCGGCTGTCGGTTGACGTCTTGTTGCGGCTGCGCGCTCAACTTATTTGTACGCGCGCGCGCAGTCGCATCACACTCTTGATCGTTTTTCGTTTTTATTTTGCTTCAAATTGTTTTTGCTCATATTTCGTTTGTTTTATTTACTTTGTAAGTAATTTTTTTATGCTTTATTTCGTTTTGTTTTGCTTGCTTCGGTGTTTTGGTTTCTGTGCCTTGTGGCATTTTGGCGCTGGTCTGATTTGGTTTGATTTGACTCAGTTTGCAGTACTTCGTGAACTCGTTCGCGTGTGATTTGTTATTTTTCTGTTTTCACAATTGTTACAAAAAACAAACAAAAAAAAAAACAAAAAAACAGAAAAATACGCCAGCAAACAACGAAATAAAAAAATTATAATATTTTCTAAAAAATTTATCAGACGAGAAAAACCCAATAAAGTGCAGCGTGCAACGATTAAAAATTTTATAAGTTAATTGCAAGTGAGTTATGTCTTTTTTTTTGGTACATTTAAAAAAAACAAAAAAATATATGTATGTCAATGGCGAAAAACCACTAAAATCAATAAAATAGTTAAATTAATAGTAAAACACCAACATGCAAAGCATTACATCAGTTGCATACATGAATAAGCACGAATCGTTATTACATTATTTAGTGAAGCCATAATAAAAAAGTAAAAAAGCTCAGTGTGAAACCCTAAAACAATTTAAAAACTGCAATGCATAGAAGAGTTTTGTGTTATTTTTTAATCTTCATTATTGTGACTCACTGACGACTGCAGCAGAACCCATAAAACTAAAAAAAAATTGCGTGATATAACCGATGGCCTTGAAATATTTTGCGTTTAAATAATTTCCCATGCCATGCTATGTTGTTTTTTCCCAACATATTCCGTTTACTTTTTTTAATTTTGTATTTGCTGCTCGTCTGCGCATGCGCGCGCATTTCTTTGCTGTGGCCGCAAATTTGCTTAACCCAATTTCGATGCCAAACAGACGCGTTCACCTTCGCGCATTCTATGCACATTCATTTTTGGTTTCTGGTTTTTTATTTTTTTGGTTTTGTGTTTTTTTTTCTGTTTTCGTTTTATTGCACATATCGATAAAGTGCTGCCCTAAGTTACATGCGAGCTGCTGGTGATTGAATGTTGTTGAATATTGCTGCTGCGGTGTGTCAGGGCGTCAGATTTGCGAAATGTTGTTTGCTGTTGTTGTTGTTGTTGTTCAAAAGATGCGCACGCACATGCGCAAATATTGATCAAAAATCCGTGTTTACTGCATATTTTTTGTTGCCTTTTTTTTATGACATTTTTTAGCTAAGGAAACATTAAATAAAAAAGTGAAATAATACGTAAAACTTTTTGTACAGTAGCAGGCCTGGCTTTTTTATTATAGCTGTTGTTGGTATATTTAAGAGCATGTTGAGCAATAAGACGGCCACAACACCAACACCAACAACAACAACATCGCTTACAAGCAAATATAACCAGTTGAAAATGCAAGAAAATCCGCTGTGTGGCCGGGCCGGGTAGGGTATAGGATAGGGGATCGGTTGAAGCGTTAAAGTATATTTTTATTTTGCTGTTAACTCAGGTGAGTTTTTCGCAAAAATTAATATCATATATATGTATATGCTCGCGCGTTTACTGCATATTGTGGTTGAATGTTTTTGTTGCTGCCAAAGCGATCGCTATTGTTGTTATTTTATTTTCAACTGCTGTTGTTGTTGTCATTGTTATTGTTGCCATGCTATTAGCAAGCGAACAAGCAAAACACAAAAAATGGGGCAGCTTAAATGCTTCGCATGGGCACTCGACTAAAGCTTCGACAATCTTGTTGCATGTTGTTACTAATCGACAACAAAAACAACCACAACAACAACAATTGCAAAAGAGATATGTGTTTACATATTTTGCAATTTTCATGCGAATGCAATTGTTATTTTATTATTGGTTTTTAGTCATGCTAATTCATATGAATATTGCCTCATACCTGTGCACATAGCATTGCATATGCTCGCATGTACCCGAATGTACTCGCTCGAATTTTTCTAATGCCAGCAGCTGCAGAGGAGGCAGCGCAGTCGAGGCAGCAGCAGTGAACAAACAAATGATGCGCTTATGAAAGCTTTATACAAGAAGCCAAAGTAAATCGGAACTGCAAAAAGTCAACTAAAAATAAAAGTAGAAAAAAAGAAGAATAGGCCTAAACAATATGCAAACATCAATTACCGACTGTTAAAGTCAATTCGATTTTTGGCGAATTCGTGCGATTGTTAGTTTTTGAAATATTTTTCTTATTTTTTTTTTTGGTAGCGTTTTGTATTTAAATGCGCAAAATTAAAACAATTGCAACAACAATAACAACAGTAGCGGCCACAGTAACAAAAACATTTCAATGCGATAACAACAAAAGCCGTTAAAACAGCGAAAAAACGCAGCAAAAGAAATAACAACAAAAAGTTGGTAAATGTGAGTAAGTGAAGCCGCCTCTGCCAGACTAGACAGAAACAAAACATAAACACAAAAACAGTAAAGACAGGAGAGAAGGGTAAAGAGGAAAACAATTGCGTAAACAATGTGCGACGCGTTACGTTTCATAGCGCAGAGTGCTGGTCGACAGGTCGAAAAATATGCCTCGCTTGTAGCCGAGTGCAACAAAAATAAAAGCAACAACATAAAAAAGGGAAATCTGATAAACGTACAACAACAACAGCAACAACTTGTTAAAATGCAAACAAACCGAAAATTCGGTAAAATTTTTACTTGTGATGATTTTCCTTTACTTTTATTTGTTGTTTAATAAGTTTTAATGTTGTGGTTTTCTTTTTTTCACTCTCTTCCCCGTATTCTCTCTCGTTTTATATGTTTGTAAAGTCAATTGAGTGCAAGTGTCAAGGTGCGTGCGTCACTGCGGCAGAATATATATGTACATAAGCGTGTGTGTTACTGTGTCCGTGAACATTGTTATCGATCAAGCTAATAAGCCAATAAATACATTTAATGCCAAAAGTCAATGTTGCAGGAAAAAAATAAGAAGTAAAAAAAAAAAACGTAAGCAATTATAATTGCTGCTTTAATGAAAAGAATCAGAAGTGCAAAAACAAAAAGCTTTAATCGGTTGTCGTCATAAATTGCCACAAAAGTCAAGTGCACACACATGCACACATATGTATATATATACTAAATACATACATTTGTACATGCATCAATCAACTTGGCTATTGATATGTCATGTTTACGTTTTGTTTCTATTTTGTATCAAATTCAATAGACATTTATTAAAGAAATGAAGTTGTTAAATAAATTACGAAATTACTATATAACGTGTCTTATCTGATATTCTTTGTAATTTTGAGAATTTTAAATAACTTCAAACTATAAATATGCTGTAATTAGAATATAATAATATTTAAATATTTAATTCTTATATTACTCTCTTAAAGTTTTAATTCAGTATGTGGTATATTATGCACAAGGGCAGCGTCAGTGTGCAGACAAGAATGCACAACAAAGTCATTCCTTGGCTGTTAGCATATTTTGCAATGTTGATTACCTTAGCTTAAAGTTTTATTTACTCGCACCATATTGGACATTTTTCCCATGATCACATGCCCAGCTGCTGCTCATTGCATTTCATGGTGAACCTTATGGTTCACAAACAAGTTTATATATCATATTTCAGTGGGCAGTGAGCAGAACACGGCCTGGCCTTCCTGATATTACTGCTGGCATCAGATAATGGTTTTTGTGCGCATCTGTGAGAACCGGCGTGGGCATACTCTAACCTTTGGTTAGTAATTATGAGTGCTTACCGATTTCACATAACGATTTCTTTAAATTGAAAAAGAAAACTCTGAGTGCATATGCGCTGCATATTTATGCATATTTTGCACCCTTAGTTACTTTTTTATTACAAGATTAGAGAGTCAGTTAAAGTGTTTATACGTGTGTGTGTGTATATGTATATACATATGTATGTACATGTGTGCTGCGTGTAACGGTTTTTAATTTCGGTTTAAAAATGTTCAACATAAATGCGCGCAATTAAGTGGATTTGTCACGCATATGCGTGCATTAACTTTAGCATACATTAATCGAATCAAGTTTTTTTTGTTTTTTATTTGAACTGCTAAAACTTATATGTGCACGTACAACAACTACAACAAAAACACGGACAGATAGGAACAAAAACAAAAATAGTTTGGCGCCAAACATCCGCTGCACAATTAACAAAAACCGAAGTCAATTTAACTTTGACTTTGAATTGATTACAACAAAAATAATAACAACGAATATAACAAAAGCAGCATAAGCCACAAAGCAAAACCACAAACGCAGCAAAGCCATAAAACAAAAAGCAAATCAAGGCTTAGCATATTTATGCAATTCAATTAATTTCACGTCTTTGATTTTGCTTTTGTTTTTTTTTGTTTGCTTTTTGTGTTTGTTTTAGTTTTTGATTTTTTTGATTTCTTGGGCCCCAACTTTAATTTAAATTTCAAACTACTTAAAAAACCAAGCTTAAAAGTTTGAAGACTCGCGATCGCAACGCACGAACGTCGACCTTTGGCGCGCGGCGTGCGGCACTGCGGGAGTGTTGAATGATTATGATCGCGCGGGATTGATTTGGTTTTGGTTTCGGATTTGAATTTGAATTTGGTGAATGCACAATGCCAACTTGAGCCGGCGTCGTCACAGACGCACGAAAGTCAAGGGCAAACGTGTTAGCTTGACTTCAATTTTGGATTAAGAGTTTGTTTTTTTATTTCTTTTTTGTGTTTTATTTTTATTTTGTTCATAATATTTATATATATTTTTAGTATAGTTTATTTATTTTTATACCCTGTAGCAAAAAAATGGTGAAGAGTATATTCAAGTTGTGGAAATGTTTGTACCAGGCAAAAGGAGGCGTGGCAGACGAACGGTGAGTCGATCTAGCCATGTCCGTCTGTCTGTCTGTATGAATGCACGGATCTCATACATACATAGGCATAACAAGTTTATTTTTTTTTTTCTATATTCGACCTATAACATATAGCTGCCATAGGAACGATCGACCGATAAATTACTTCTACTGAGAATAACTTTTGTGGTTTTTGAGATATTGTGACATAAAGAAACAAAAAAATTATCGAATTGTGAATTGAGTATACATATGGGAATCAATAGTCGGCGTGCGCCCGACTATAACACTGCCTTTCAAGTTTTGGTTTTGTTTTTGTGTTTTGCTTCCGCTCCTGTACGGAGAAGAAACTAATACGGAAAGTTAAAGCGATATTAAATTTGTTTCGCAAAGGACTTAAGCGCCACAGTTGCAATGCAGAAAGCACGTGGCAAACTCATATATAAATTATGATATATTTATTGACTTGTATGCGCGTCAGGATTAAGCAGACACGCTGACAGACAGGCAGGCAGACCGACAGGCAGGCAGACAGACATGTGAATTGAATACAGTGGCAACGTGGAAACATGCACACACTTAGCCAATGGACTAATGCGTGCTACTAAACTACACAAACATGCAGGAGTTTCAATGTGAGTGCGAGTGTGGGTGTGAGTGTGAGTGTGTGTGAGTTGCGTTAGCCTGTCGGGCATTAGACGTGCAGCCGAATATGTTGCCATGTTGCCATGCTGCCAAACTAATACAGTGCGAGTCGTATGAGTTATAGCTTAGATGCGGAGATCACGTACGAACGCCATTACATAAAATAATGTTAATGCTAATGTTAATGTTAACAATTAAATATGTGTGCGCGTTTGTCAGCCACACACATGCACACGCGCACACACGAAGAGAGAAACATAGGAACGAGCGACCAAGTCGCAGCGTGGCAGCATGTGACACTGTGAGTGCGAGTGGGGGTGCGGGTGCGGGTGCGAGTGCTGCCGAACATTTTTAATTGTTTTAAATGCAAGTGGCGCCGCGCTCAAAAGTGGCCCCAAAGCCAATGCCAAAGCCAACAGCTGCCATGTATAAATTGTACGCAATATGCCATTAGTGAGTGAGTGAGCCAAGCAGCGCGCGCGTCTTATGATCTCTGGGTCTTTGGGTAGCTGAGGGTTCGCCCTGACGATGGGCATGCGCGGGGCAACGCGGAACGAAAACTTAACATTTAACGCTTATGCAGCGCAAACAAAGCAACAGCAAAAATATACATAAGCAGTAAGGAAAAGAGCAGCAAAAAAATAAAGAAAACCAAAAACAAGGAAAAAATAAAAAACTAGCAGAGAAAAGCAATTTTCCGGTTGAGTTTACAAATGGCGGCGCACCCTGCGTTGAAAATAAATGACATATCACAGAGTCTGGTCACCTTTACACCTTCATATGGAGCGCTTTGGGACAACTGCGGGCGCTGTTGCGAAAGGGAATGGGGGGTTGGGATTGCTGGTGGAATTGGTGATGGGAGTTGGGGGGGTGTAAGCACTGGCGCACGAGACATGCTTGCGCGTCCGTCGCTCTGTCCTTGTGACAGTTATGAATGGCAGCCATTCGCATAATGGAATTTCATGTTGTTTAACTTTTGCCAAGCGCGGCACTAAAAACACACACACACACTCGCACTCATGCACGCAAACGAAATGCATGCATCGTCGATGGTTGTGCGTGTGTGTATGTGTGTGTGTGTGTGTATATGTGTGTGTGAATATGTGTGCATGTCCTTGAGCTTTGTTTGCTCACCTTTGTACATCATAAAATGCTATTAACATTTATTATACCGCATCCATCTCGCTTGCACTCGCACACGCAGGCATTCGCCTGCCATCGCTCATTTTGCTGCACGGCGTTTTACTCTTTATTCAGGCACGACTTCCGGTTCAATAGCGCAGCATCCGGTCGGCCAGTGTGTGCTGTTCGCTATGCTCTGTGCGCTTCAAGCAACCTGCCTTTGCTTCCTAGTTTTGTTTTTTGTTTTTCATTTTTGTTTTTCTCTTTTTTTTTGTATTGTTTAGTTTTAGTTTATCATTATTATTTGTTGCTGCCTTTTTAGCTCAGTGCCAAGGGTTTTGCTTTGTAGTTTGTGTATTTTGTGTACTATGCCTTAGTTGAGGCCCTGACAAATATTATTTATTTATTTTTAATAGCTCACAAACATGAAAATGCCATAAATAACGTCGTGAGCGTAAATGCCCATTAGGGTGCGTTCAATAGTCTGATTTGTGACAAATTTAAAAATTAAATGCCCAAATGTCAAAATCAAAACGAAAGTAGAAAACAAAACGAAAATAAAACAATGACATTTGCTAACGTTCTAATGTCAAATGCCCTAAAGATAAACAAAAAAAAAAAAAAGAAGAAATTGTCGCATGCATTTGACCCATAATCTGTAAGGCAGATTTAACTAGGCTGTGGAACAATAATTTGATGTGTCAGTAAGGCAAAAGGCAAATCAGTCAACGATGCCAAGTTTATTGAAGTGATTCGATTCCAAGCCATTCCATTCGATTCGGATCGATTCGATTCGATTCGAATTGATGCGTTACCAAGCGTAACGAAATAAGGTGAGGCGACTTATGCCAAGGTGCGGTGCGGTGCGTACCAATGAGGTGAGAGGTGGCAGGAGCTGTGGGCGAAGCGAGTCGATGCGGGGCCAGTCGAGGCGAGGTCAATGACAAATGATGTTGATAAGATGCCATCGATTTGTATTATTTATGATGCAAGCACATGTAGCCATGAAGTTGCCCACCATAATTTAATAAATGTGCGAGCATGTATTGTATTTTGACGTGTCGTGCATGTGCACGTGGGTGTGGGTGTGGGTGTGGGTGTGGGTGTGGGCCTGGATGTGCATGTGGGTGTGCGTTTGGGTATGGGTATGAGTAGGGGTATGGGTAGGGGTATAGGTAGGGGTATGGATGGGATGAGCTTGTGCGTGTGCCTATGCTTATGATTGCGGATAGAAGGATATGAACTGTGGCTGTGTTCGTGTGTTTGTATGTGTGTGTGTGCATACTCTCTCAGCATATGGAGTGCATTTAAATCGCACTTAAGTCGCTTCTAATTGGCATTTAACATGCAAATGGAAAATTTACTGAAACCAATCGGAAACAAATGTTCAAATCAGATGTGTTGCCTGTATGTAAGATGCATGTATGTGTGATGTATGCATGCATGTGTGATATATGCATGCAGACATGTGTGAGATCCACAGTTCACCTTTAGGCAAGTGCATCGATCATATTGGCGCAGTCACTTACAATCAATCGACTCTGCTGAATGGTGCATAATGAAAATGCATATTGGAGCGAATATTGCCGAGTGTAGCACCACATGCAATTGTTTGGCTGCAGGCATGACGTATACAATATAAACTGAACCCCACTGAACTGAGCTTAATATCCTATAAAGCATGCATGGGCTGAAATTAATGCTAAGGAGAAGGTAACAATGAGTTCAGGTGCCATGGCTACAATAATACAATACATGTAAGCAGCAGCAAAACCCCGAAATCTGTTTGTTATGTGTTTTCAATAATGCTGCTGCAGCATCTTAGACAGCAGTTGCTGTTTGTTTAGACCGTATGAGCCGCAGAGAGTACAGAAAGGCGAACCAAAACATAGCAAAGCCTTACTTGGCATCTTTCTAAGACTCTGTAACGCAGTAGAAGACAACGGAGAAACTCTGAAAAGAAAATAATAAAAAACATGTGGAAGCTTATAAGTTAGATCCGCTGTATCGTCGCACTGATGTTGATTTGTTTAGCGGCAGGTTACTCAACTGTTTCCAGCTAAAGTGATGCAGTTGTTGCTGCATGCTAATTAATTTGACAGCTTCTGCAAACAATTGGCACACAATTCGTCACAACACCTCTAAAATGTTTTGCATTGATTTTGTATAAGCACATTGCTTAACATTATTTCTAAAAGCATGCTGTGTGCCTATATGGGAATGATGTACATCAGTGCTCAACAAACTCTAAATTAGCGAATTTCATTAAGTTGGCTGGGTTTCGTTTAATATTTTTCATGTTCCTTTGCTTGTTTGCACTTTAAACGAAATTGCAAAATATTGCGTATACGTCAAGGTAGCCAAAATAAATAAATTTGCCAAAGAATCGAAGCAAAACGATTAATTTAAATAAACAGCCATGAGCTACGAGAATGAGTGCGAGCAGGAGTAGGAGCGGGAGTGTGATTGAGAGTGAGAGAGGAATGTAGCGAGTGGAAGTGTGGGAAGGAGTAACAAACCAAGCAACAAAACTTGCGTTGCTGCTGTTGTTGTTGTTGTGTCGTTGTTTTTCCTGCTAAAGGGAAATCGCAAATGATGTTTTTAATTGCATTCGACTATGCAACTTGCCAGGCCAAGTCGGGCCAAGCAATGCCAAGCCAAGCCATGACTCGCAATAGTAATGGCAATGGCAATCGTAATGGCGATGGGCGTCGACTAAGGCGCAGTTGATGAGTTGAATTGAGTTGCTCGGAAAACATAATCAAGAATGCGATTGTCGAAGTTTTAATTTCAAATGGAATTGCATAGACAACAAACGAACTAAGCGAACGCACTCCTGCTGCTGTTGAAATATATTAGACAGCATTCTGCTGCTGCTCCTGCTTCTGCTCCTGCTTCTGCTCCAGCTCCTGATCCTGGTCCAGGGTGTGAGTCATTGCTTAGCTGAGCTTAAGCACAGTACGCTACGATACGCTACGGTTTGCCTCGCTTTGGCTCGCTTGGGTTGCGGCAGCGAGTGAAGGCGAGCGATGCGCTACGGTTATGCGAATGTAGGTATAATAAAATAATGTAAGTGCGCAAAAGTGCAACAGAAGTGACCAACGAAAATGCTTAAGCGTACATTTGAAGGAGCTGGCGAAGTTTGCGCAGCGTAGTTGGGCGGACAGTTGGACACGTGGACGGATGGACGCGCGGACAGTGGCACAGGTTGGGAAAGCTGGGTATGTTGGGTTGCTTGGATGGGTTGCGTCCTTTGTCGGATGTCAGTTGTTTACTTTAATAGCTGCAGATAGTTTACACTAATGAAGGTGCACGAAAATTGTCGAACTGCTGCTCTGCTACTCTCTCTGCTGGTGCTGCTTCTCGATTGCATCTTGGCTTGTTTTTGGCGGCTGCCGCTTTTTTGTTCACTAAATGGCAAATAAACGCGGTTATCAGCACAGTCAGGCAGGTAAACCAAAGCAACGTTAAAAGCAATGGCCAATGCCAATGGGAGAGAGAGACAGAGAGAGAGAGAGAGAGAAGAACTATGCGAATAGGTGTAGCTATAATACGCCATTAGGGCATAATTAAAATTCTCAAGTAGACAACAGCGAGTCGCCGTCGTCGTCTTCGACTTCGTCGTTGTCCTCGTCTTCGTTGGCGTCGTCCTGATTGTCTTTTTTGTTGTTGCGTGACTGCGTTGCTGCATTGCTGATCAGGAAGCACCAATGCCAAAAGCAAGACAATAAACGAACGAAGGAACGCATGAGCGAACGCGAACTCGGGCAGGCGCACGCTGCCAATTGCCACTGGCAAACGGAAGTGCCGACAAGGACATGCAGCGGAAGTCGAAAACTAAACGAAACGCAACGAAACGAAATAGCGACAGCAAACGACAGCGGAGGCAGGCGTGAATGGAAACAACGGGTAGCAGCAGCAGCAGCAGCAGCACAAGTGACCGGAGACGGGGCTAACCTGGGCCAGGCTGCGTTCGATAATGTGGCTCGCGTAATCAGAAGTCATTGAAGCTGCATGCCAAGTAGCCGCGGTCGCCGTCGCAGTCACCGTCGCAGTCACCATCGCAGCCGCAGTCGCTGTCGCTGCTGTAGTCGAATGACCTGCAGTTTCTTGCATTGCCTGGCATTAGTTTGTCGGAGCCTTTTCACCGCAAATGAGATGGCAATTTCGAACTTGAAGCATCGTGCAATGAGCAGCGGGCAGCGGACAAAGGGCGTTGGGCAGCGAACAGCGAGCAGCGCGCATCGAGAGCCAAGAGTCGGGTATGTCCGGCAGAGTGTAAAAACTAAAACCTAAAACGGCAAGTGAAGGCATTCCGTGGATAGTTGGAATTTATTTCTGGTCTGCGCTGTTAAACTTTCTCGATGTCTGCTCCCTGAATGTTGTCTGCTTCTTTTTGTTGCTCTTGTTGTTGTTGTTGTCGTTGCTTTTAGATATTTCTTGTTTTTATTTTTATTTTCTCTGGTTTAGTTTCTGCTTTCTGTGGCAATTACCAACGTTTGGTTCTTGATGTTGTTACTATTTTCATGCTGTGCAAAGTCAACATGCAGCAGCGGCCTACCTATGTAGGGTATGGCATGTTTGTGCAAATCTTTAATGTCCTGCAATCAACATCCACTGCATGGTAAACATTCGAAAGTTGAATGCCTTCTCAATGGCTTCGATCGTTGGCGGTGCACTTAAAAAGGGTCAAAATAAGCATAAAAAACTATACAAAAAAGAGAAAATAAGAAAAATTCAAACTGTCACTGGACATTGCATGTGAACGTGGCATACGAACAACCACAAACAACAACAACAACAACAAACACAAATATTTGTGCGCACATTTTAATACTTTTATATGATGATACTCGACCGAATTTGGACAACGCTGCTGCTGTCGTTTTCCCAGCTGCATTAGCGAGCCACGCGTGCGGGGCAGATGCCACACACACACACAAACGCATACATGTGTGTGCAGTGACTGCGCAGGCAGGAGACACGAGATTTTGCGGCAACAGTCATGATGCCTTAAATTGCACATTGACGACGTTGATGGCGTTACGTTGTCTGCAGTCTTCAGTCTGGAGTCTACCGTCTGTTGTCTGTCGTCTGCCGTCTGCTACTTTGCTCCTTTTCCGTCATTGCCAAAAAGCAAAAGTTTTCGCTACAAGTGGCTGCTTTTCGCTTCTTCAGGCAGCGGCAGCATCGGTTTCAGCCCGACTGCGCCGATGTACGGGGGCTGCCACAAAAGAGTTGAGCACTTGAGTAGCAGTTGAGCATCGACGATTGTCTAAAAGTACGAGGCAACGAGCAGCAGTAGAAGCGGAAGCAGCTTAGGTCCTTTGGTCCTCTGCTGCCCAAAAGAAAAATGCTGTTAGGGAATCGACGCGCATGCATGCTGAAAGCCAAGTAGACCAAGTCGACTCCAACTAAAAAAATACAAGAATCACAACAAGAAACCAAGAAGTGCATTGCAAACATTCGCAGTCATATACATATACTCAGATACAATAATAGATATTTTTTCCTGTAAAAGTTTTGATTTGAAATTGTGCGCATTATGTGCAAACCAACTCAACTCGAATCAACACGACTCGACTCGACTCAGCTGAAAACGAGGCGACGCATTGCGATGCGATGCGATGGAATGCGAGAAGGAAAGACGCCGGCAGACGCCCGCTTTGCACTCGCGGGCAGCATAAATGTAAATGGCTTTCGATTTAGTTCTGCAAAATGTGAAATTTCGTCCTGGATTTTATTTATTATTTGCTATTTTCGTACGTACGAATGCAGCTAAACCAAAATTGCTGCAAAAATACTTTAGCAAAGCGACAGCGACAAATCGAAGAGCCGCTGGCTGATAAGCAACAGAACAGGCAACTGTCTGCTGCAGACATGTCTGCCTGAGCGGTTGGTCAGGCGGTTGGGTGGAAGTGTGTCAGATGTAACATCGTGCATGGCAACAACAAACAACAACCAGAACAACAGCAACAGCAAATTCATATTCGTTGCACTCCATTGCAATGCATTTCATTTCGATATGCGATATTCACTCTTGATTTTGTTTTCGATTTACACATGGCCATGGCCATTATGCAAATATGTGCATATAAACGACAGAGGCACATTCCAAACGGCGAGCGAGTGGGGCAGAGAGAGAAAGAGAGAGAGAGAGAATGTGAGTGTGCATAACTGACTCAATTAATTTATCAAATTAAACTAATTAATTAAATCGCAAATTAGTTTTGTGCATACAAACCAAATTTCGAAAGGCCAATCAAGCAACTATAACCAAGCCAAGCCAAACCCACAAAAATAAAAAAAAATAAAAAGAACCAAAAAAAAAAAGAAATCCAAAACTAAAATTACAAATTACGTTGCGATTTTTACGTTTACTAAATTAAATATAATGCCATCAACGACACCATGCGCATGTGTGTGTGTGTGTGTGTGTGTGTGTATTGCGGTTACTTAGTGCACAGGGCACAGGATATAGGACACAGAACGCAGGCCGTAGTATATGCGGCAAAGACGGCGCCTGCATGCGCTTTCTGCGAGTCGACTATCATGTGAATTTGATTTTGTATTTTTTTATTGAAGTCCTGCAGGACAATCACGCTTAGGCTTATGCCAACGGCAGCAAAATCCACAAATGCACTGGGCGTGGCCAGTCACGCGGTTTGTTGTAGTTGCCAGTTCCCAGTCGCCGTGGCAGGCAGTAGAGGAAAGGCGGCGGTGAAGGCGGAGGAGATGGCGCGTGGTCTCGTGTAATTGCATGTCTCGGTAAACAGTGTTAGGTGATTACCATTTGAATTAGCCGGCGCTGCAGACGCGGCCAACAAAAGCAGCAGCCTGGACGCCAGTACATCGCACTCCGGCATTGTGTTGCTTTATCAATTTTGATTAACAGATTTTTGTTGCCTGAACGCTACTTTGTGTACTCGCAATTAAACGCGTGCCGGTATGTGAGCGAATGTGTGTGAGTACGTGCGTGTGTGTGTGTGTGGGGGGGTATGTATAGCCGCAACCGCAGCACTGCCAAAGATATACGCATAGATAAATAAATAGTTACATTTGGACTAAGCATGCCCGGCACTGTCGCATTCGCAGTCGCAGTCGCAGTCGGACTCAGATTCGGATTCGGATTCGGATTCGCAATTGCGTTTATCGAAGCTAGTTAGGCATGCAACTGCGATCGAATGGTTTGCTACACACAATCCCCTCCGCAGTCTAATCCAATCCAAATGCCATCCGTGCCATGCAATGCCATGCCACCCCATGCGTTGCGCTGCGTTGTGTGCGGCAGAGTGTCATTTGTCGCGTGATTTGGTGTTGTCTACCTGCTGGGAGGCGCTTTAAGCCAACTGCGACGCTGGCCTGACGTAGGTGACTGCAGTTTCGTCAGCTTTAATTGCTGCCAACTGCATGCTGGGGCCGCGTGGGCGCGCGTAATTATTAGCAAATGCTCATGGTCCATTGTGTATTAATTAAGTCAATGCATGGTTCGTACACTGTGCGAATTTTGCACACCACCGCCTAACTGCCGCGACAGTCTGCCGTTTAAATGGGCATGTTTTGCGTGCGCATGCTCTCGCATACATTGAATTTTTGTACAGTGTAATATAATTTACCTACTATTTTTTTGCATTTTTGTATTGTTTCACTGTTTTACTGTTATTTCACGCATATTATTTTCAATTTAATTATGTATATTTTTGTTAGTTGATGATGTCTGTTTTGGCATTTATGGCGAGATTGCATTGATTTCATACTAAATTGAATTGGAATTTAAAATAATTTAAATTTATTGGATTTGTACTCGGGCACGCAAAATATGAAACGAAAAATAATAGCAGATAAAATAAAAATACTAAAACCATAAGCAAAAACGACAAAAAATAAAAGCAAAAATAGCAGAAATGCTTTTCATTTATGGTTTTTTTGCGTCGATGTGGTATAAAAAATTAAAGCATACTTTCGGGTGCAATATTTTCTACTGACTGCTGGCAATAAGTGTGCGATGCAATTTTGAAGGCTTCTGCTGGCAATGCACAAATTGATTTAGCAATTGTATGATAATTTCTCAAAAATTTCCTTTCATTTCATTGCATATGGCAAATGATTTCAATAGCTGACTAAAAACTAAATAAGTAAGCATTATGTAATGCATGTATACACAATACATATGAATATATGTTATGAGTGTACACGTATGTACACATCTATTAAGCTACTGAAAGATTTAGTAGCTACGAGATTGAGTTAAAGTTTTCAGCTTTTGAAGTGACTAAGCTGCCACATTGTATGAACTTACAGCTGCGTATCTGTATTCACTGTCCCATACAAAGGACAAAACAGAATAAAAAATACCCAGTCAAATTCATTTGTATTGAGTCTGACTCAATATATGATTTTACTGTTTTGTCGTTGTTGGTAGACATATTTTTATTAGTTTTTTAATTTTTTTGTTTTATTCCTTTCTGTATTTCCATTTACTCAAACGTATGTAAGGTTGGTTCAATTTTACTTATTTTTTTTCGTCAAGTTTCACGCTGAGTGTTGCTTATCAATTGTAAATTTAATTTGATAGTTTAATAAGATCCTCTGAAAATTCAATTAAAATTCGAAATGCATTAAGCGTCTTTTGTAATTTGCTAATTACACGCAATAATCCTCTTGTTGTTCTGATGATTAGGCTCTTTAATTGTGCCACTTATTGTCTGCTGATGTTGTTGCTGTTGTTGTTGCTGTTACTGTACTTTATTGCTATCGCTGTGTTATGTTGTTGTAGTTTCTTTTCAGATTTGTCCTTTGTGTTTTCTTGCTGCATCTCATTTTTCAATGTTAGTCAACGCTGTTTTCGTTTTTGTTGTTGTTGCATACAACAATTCACTGACCAGATGACGTGGCTCAGCTGCCGCTGATTTATGATTAATGCATATTATAATTATTATCTCTGTTATTTTTGTTATTGCTGTTGTGTTTGCTGCTATTTAGTAGAGTAGCTGTTATTGCTGTTGTTATTCGATAACTTTTAACTTCGCTGAATTTCACGCCTGGCAAAGTCTGCGTTTGATCGATGCACTCTCTGCATAACACTATAATAAAATCTTTCGCTTATTGCCCTACGCTAAATGACAACAACAAACGCCAGACATGAGCACATGCTCGCCATATACTTACATGCGTACATATGTATATGCATACGTTTTGTTTTAAGCTTAAATACACGTACGTATATGCAAATATATATAAGTGCATGCGTACGTATGTATGTGTGAGTAAATAGGGCAAACCTTTTACTTTTGTGCCGGACTTGATTTTCGATATTTGCTCAATTACATAAGCAACATCATAAAATATTTATACATGTTTATTCTGTATTTGTGTTGCAGCATACCCAGCTTATACATACATATATGCACACATACATTCACTCATGTGTATGTATTTCATTTGTACTCACAACATACATAATATTTGTATGTACGGATATTGATTCGATTATAGTAACAAACATCTATTAATTATATAACCCATATCAACATCATCACTTTGTCGTTTGTGTTCATGCATCATTGTTCGTTTTTGATGATTAAGTAACCAGAACATCGGCCGTAATTTAATACTGAAATAATGAACCACGTTGGCCGAACCTCTCACTTGCAACGGTTACAATAATAATCATAACAACAAAAACTATAACAATAACAAGATGAACAACAACGAACACATAAGCTTTAGTGTCTCAGCCCAGCTGAGATGGTATCAAACGTTTATTGCAAGGATTACGACTGGACTGCAGTTCAATCAATTGACCGAGAATTAATAATAATT